>VYZT01013233.1:0-21126 GCA_013400735.1 Pomatostomus ruficeps | reverse complement strand
TTTTTCAGGTAAAAGAAGAGATGCATACAGCTACACACCTGTGCTACAGTTGAAGCTTCGTTGAAATGAATTGTGCTTTGATACCTTCCCAGCCATGGCCATTTCCTGTCTCTATTCTTCTGTCTTAATTATCGAAAACTTAAATAGGCTTTCCATTTTATCATACCTCAGGTAGACTGAGCTTTGTACGAGTTAAACAGCTCATTAGAAAGATCGGTCTAAGCAGAGCTGAGATCTCAGATTCTACAGCAGAAGTCTTCATCCATTTAAAAATGCAGTAATTTCTCAGAGAGGTAAGACAGGCAGACAGACTGTGTTTTTAAAATGGTAAATAATGTACCAGCTGTACTCATATTCCTGCTCATAAATTTCTTTCCTTCAGTTTAGTTTAGTGGAATTAGTTTTGCCTCCTGCAAGGTTTTCTGGGTATCTTCTCTTTGTGGATGGAGTATGTGGAAACCCTTGTCCTCTCTATCTTTGTAAGAGCCTTAGATAAGGGGTCATCACGCAATTCCTAGCAGGCTTATCAGTAATGGTCTCCCGCAGGCACAAGAAACCTACCTTCCCTGCAGCCCTGGCAGACAGGGAAAAATCCCCTCTGTTTTAGAGAGGTGATCCTTAGACAGAGAGGAGCTAAGGCTAGGGTCTGGAGAGGGACCCTGGCATGCCTGGTGACCCAGCAGCACTCTGCTTAAGAGCCAGGTGGCTGTCTAATGGAAAAGAACACACAACACAATGTGGTCCTGTTAGTGTTTAGCAAAGGACCCCTTTGCATTTTAGGGAAGACCTGAGAATCCCTATGAAAACTGCATACCTCCAGTACTCACATGTCTCTGCAAATCTTGGGCTACGCACACCCGGTTTTGTGTCAGTCAGAACACAAATCAGCATCTCTTTAGTGTCATTCCAAGGCCTCAATGTCATGGAAACCCTCTCTACGGCTACCTTTGGACTTGAGATAGCAGGGTTGTGCTAATACATAGTTTGTGTTTTCCTGTTCTGCTGGAGAGAGTTGCAACAGAAACGAGCAGAGAGCAGCTTCCCCAAGCACTGCATGGTTCCTTATCTCACTGTACAGGAGCACCCAGTCCTTCCACCTCTCCCAGAGCAAGCACTGAGCTTTACCACACAGTACAGGCTAATCCCACACCACTCATTGCACATTGACTAAATGTGTCTGGGAAGATGGGTTTGGCACTTGCTTTGGGATTAGGCAGAAATAATTTAGAAGTGCTTCCCGAAGCAGAACTGTACTTATTACATCTGCTGTTGTATTCCCCTAGAACAAGTAAGCTAAAGTACAGTTACAAGTGTGGGAAAGGAAGGGAAAAGCTGGTGGCAGGTGGAATATGTGCCTTCCACTTCAAATGCCAACAGTTGAAAGATGGATTGTTTTAAACCTAAGAGTTTGCATATGTAAAATGGCTTTGCTGATGCAGGAAAAAGCATCTTGTTCTTCCTCTGATGGCTCACTTGGGAATTGCTGCAGAAAACATGCCATGTGGAGGAAGAGGGCTAAAACTAAGCTCCCCAGTGTTACCCATTTGTCTTTTACAATGTGGCTGCAATTATGATGTTTTCATTGTTTCAACAATCTGAACAGAATGAGCCAGGGTCCCCTCTGGTTTTAAAAAGTCCCTGGTCAACAATGATATTGCTTAAAAAAAATCTGGGTAGAAGGCTAGGAAACACAGACTTTAACTTCATGGGAAAACTTCTTTTCCTCTCTTCAGTTTCCTGCACTTTAGTGACACCACTCGCAACAAAAAATTCAGCCTTCAAATGGGATATAAGTTTCTGTGTATAAAGTGGAAGCAGTTCAAAAGCGAGGAAATTCTTCAGTTTACAACCAGTTTGCCATGCAGCTGCCATTTTTCAAGGAAGATGCAAAGAATGCTCAGGCCTTCTTCTAGTTGTTTAGTTTCAGCAGTCTTCTTTTTTTCTGTAGCTTTTTAGTGTTTGTGAAAGGAGAAGTACACCAACCAAACAACTGTGAAAACACAACTCAAATGCAATTAATTCATTTTCTGCTGGAGTTTGCAGAAAAGCCTGAAACATCAACTCTAGGATGCATGATCTGCTCTTTCCATTTCAAAGCAAGCCAGTTCAGATTTAAGCTGTAGTACCCAGCAATTCCACCAGATCCTTCACGGCCTGTGGCATGTAAGAATGGTTAAGGAGTATAGCACTATGAAGATCTGAATTATGGTTAGGTCCTTAACCACGAAGCAGCACAGGAGATCCATGACTGGCTTTTGTGAAGAAGAGCTAACTCGTAAAAATTTGAAAAATACTGCTCCAAGATACTAAGCATCCTCAATTCCCACTGAGCTCCAAGTAATTAGGTAATGGAGCTTATTTTCAATCTTTATCCCATACTCTTCTTAAAGCTTTAAGCCAAAATACATCATCACTCATTCTGAGCTGCTTCCTATCCTATGAAGCTGAACCAGCACTTACTACTAAACCTGTCTGTGGTTTCAAATTCATTGCTTGATATCACACCCCAGGAATGGGGCCAGTAGGTTTTTAGGGATTTATTTGCAAGTCCAGATTAGTACAGATTCATTTGCCACAAACATCTGTATTTCCTTAAAAAGTGTACTTATACCTTTAACTACCTTCATTTAATTTTATTTCTTAAGTATCAAACAAAATAACTGGAACTTTGTGGAAATATGGATTCAATCAGTGATTGTTGGCTATTTTTTTCTTGCCACAGTTATGAAAGGAGATGAGGTGTTTAAATTACTATATTTCACATGTGGAAGGAATAAGTCTGAAGGAAATAGCATAGGTTTCTTTCCAAGCTTGAATTACAAATTATCCCAGGACCCAGGAGAGGAGCAGAGCAGAGCAGAAAACAAGATTTGAGGAGATTCTTTGTCAAGTTAGTTTCTCAATCAGCCTTGAAAGGCACCTTGAGGACCCAATTTCTTCCTTATGTTGCATTCCTTCACTGGTGTAGAAGCTTAAGGGCTTCAGTTGGTACCTTTTTCAATAGCTGTTTATATGACGTGCTGAAGTATTTATCTTGCAATAATGCATGTTAATGTCAATTTTGCAGGAAAAATGAAGTAATAGATGAACTGCTTCCCTCAAAGAATTTACTTGTTAGTGCGAATCTTGTAGGTACATACTACTCACATATTACTAACCTACAGGCTCAAAGGGATTCTTTAAAAAAACCCTCCTAAGTTTGATATGTGAATATTATTGAACTGTTTAGATATCAGATAGGAGGAAATTCACATCTTCCTTTAAGTCCTTTCAGTAAAGCAATAATGGTTATCTCCATCCATTCTCTTACCATGCCAAGTTCCTTTTCCTAAACAGGCAGTTCTTTCAGGCAGGCCAGTAGGAGTAAATTATATGAGTATTCAGATTAATAGTCCAGGAACTACAATCAGCCATGTGCCAATGTGTGCCGTTCCTGATCTGAATGCCCACAGATATAGAGAGAAATCTCTGCCTAGAGGTTATCTTTAATCTGGCATCAAAAGAGGGGAAGACAGCTTCCCTCTCTGGTGCAATGCAGTTCCCATGTCAGTTGGTGCCAAAAGCATTCTGCAGAGAAATAGCAGTAAAAGGAAAACCAGCAGCCAAGCTCTTATATCATGTTTTAAATTTAATTTTTTAATTTCTTTTTTAATAATTGACCTGTCAAGATAATTACTGCAGATCATGAGACAATGTCTCTAGCACATTTAGGAAAAATGGAACCATTTGAAGGAGGATATACATTTTCAAAGGGATCACTGCCTGGAATGGAATGCAATTTCACTGTCATTTTAAGCATTAGGAAAGAGGGGCAGAAGGGGCACATGAGGGTGGGTTGGGCACTGTGATCTTTTGTAGTTTTAGCTTTTGTCAGGCTTTTGAGAGTTAAAAATCCATTGGCAGATGAGCTTGCTCTGTAAAGGCTACAATTGAAATTAATGAGATAGATTTTGCTTGGAGATGACTGCAGTGCAACAGATTTCCTCAGTGACAGGCTAAGGATAATGCCACATCTTGCATTATTCATTGTACAGTTTGCATAGTCTGTAACTATAAAGCCTGGTCCACTTTGTTTGACTTTTATGCTTACATCCAATGGGGCTTGTTTACACTCTGCTTCCCCCTCACACTTTTCTCCTCCAAATACTCTCCAGGGACTCTGAGCTAGAGCATCTCTGCAGGCTGTTACACAGCACCATGCTGCAAATTCAGCCCATTAATATGACAGCACATCTGATCCCAACACTACTGTCCAGCACTCCCTAGCTCTCCTCTGGGAACAGCTGCTTTTAAATGACAGACACCAGTGTCTCATGCTTTGATATTCAAAAGCTTAGTGGACCGTGCTCTGTGCACTGGCAAGAGAAATATAAGCTGAATCTGCCTGAGAAGAATTCTGCTGCACAGTTTAGCTTCCTCAGCTATTTTAATGCAGCACTGACCAGATAATAAAATCCTTAATATTGAATATGAGCTTCTGAAGTCACAAATGTCATCAGTTTGAAGTGGAAGCACACATCATCCATTCTAGTATAAAAGAAGCCTAAATCATGGCTCCTTTGAAATCAATATGAAAGCACTTCTTAGACTGAGCAGGCCAAAAAATGGTCATAATTACCATAAAACATAAAATTTCACTTCCCAAAAAGAGTGGGCATGTTCTTCTCTGGGCATGGAGGTGTGGGGGCTGGGAAAGGGACGTGACACACACAGCCAGATGTCTCAGTTGCACACCAGACACTTTCCATTTTTAAGCACACTTCTAGGTGTAACAATTGATAAGGGAACTGTGAGAAAACAGCCTAAGTATCACTGCTTAAAAGATCTGCTTGAGTCTGCATATAGCCTAAAATTCCAGCTTTGAATTGGTCCTTTCCAATCTGGTTTGGATTCCAAGCAGAATACTTTAAGTGCCAGTATTACTAACTGCTCCAGTGCTCAAAAGCCTTTGAAAAGAAGAGGAAGTGCCAGTGTGAGATGAAGTACTAGGAGAAGGTGTCCAGTAACGGAGCAGAGAGATAGGGTAGCACTTTCATTCTGCGCAGTTTAGCTTTTAAATACTTGGACAACACACTCCTGAGTCCTAGGTAGACCTACAGCTTAGACCTATCGTTCTGTATTTTTTAATTGACCCTGAATTTAATAAGAGATAAATAATCCTGTTTTATTTTTTAATAGGTAAGCAGCATGACTGACATCCTCTCACAGGATGCCAATGACACCACTATCTGAGAGGCTACAGGTGATCACTGCTGAATAATCTAAGGCTACATGGCTAAGCAAGAACAAGAAGTAGAGGAATATGAGTATGACAAAAATGTAGCAGGCCACAGTTTAAAATAAAGGAGAAATACTTCAAAATCGTTCTTAACCTTGGATTTATAACCCCAAGGACAAGAAAACCCTTGTGGCCATTGCTGTAAGATGAATCAGATGAAGAAAGGAGAGTTTCAGCTATTCTAAGCTCTATTCTTTGCACTTCTTTTAGTTTAACATGTCTACCCAAACCCCAGCTACCATCCTGATGCCTGGCAGGTTCTGGTGTTTTAATGCTGCTAGTACATTGGGACATCTTCATGTCTGTAACAGAACCTAAATTTCACTGCAGGAAGGAAAGGGAATTGATCTGCTCTGAGTCACAATTACAAATTCCACTTCAGAGCACTTTGAAAGCTGCCACGAGGCATTCCCAGCAGGAATTAGTGTCCAGCTGGGACCAAGCAACAGTGTCTGCCTGACTTCAGAAGCCATTAAAATATAGAAGCACCACTTAACACTGGAAGAAAATGCCTTTTTCCCCCTCCCTATCTTGCCTCTGCTTTTTAAATCAACACTTAGCATTTTTCAAAAAGGGCTCCTTAAGAAGCTTCCATTCTGGTTTTTAGGAAGTACTAACTGAGAGATCATGGCCAAATATGACCAGAAATCAGCTTTGGTGAAAAGTGCTGATGTTGAAACCAAGCGCTTCACACCTGAAAGTGTGTTCATTGCTCAGGCAGAAAGGAAAAGAGAGGCAAGAAATATATATATATGTTTCTGTACGACCTCAGCTCTGTGTTCAGTTAGCCATTTGTGATTCACAGTGCTTGTGCTGGAATTAAACAGAACTGAGTATGAACACAAGCCCAGTACTGCCTCGTGTTCCTCCTGATTTTGGCTTGTTTCCTTTACCCAAAAGCTCAAAGGCTTTCCTGGCCATTGTTTCTGGAAAGAGGTTGGCTGGTATGCAAGTTCCTAGCTGCTCCTTGATTTAGAGTAGACCTACAGGAATTCATGCTGTCCCAGCAAGGGGCTGTGGCTACTTAGGTCAGCAAAAGCCCTGGTGCACCAGGATTGAAATCAAGAGCAGAGCTTCTCAGCACACCTGTGCTTCATACAGGCAAGTCCCATCTGCTGCAAGTGTCTGAGTCACCACCAAACCAGAGCTTGTCTCTGTCTAGGGCCCCATGTTCCTCTCTGGATTGGACTATTCCCTGATCCACTGAAAAATACATGAGATTACAGGACAGGGTGAGCCCCACTATGAGCTCCACTACGAGCTCCACTACCACCTGTGCTTTGGCACCTCAGCACCTTTCTTGGAATGTAACTGAGCACAGCCCACTGCCTCAACCACAGACCTGCACTGTGAGTCCTCTTATGTGAGCCCAGATATGAGGGAACAGATGAACAAAGAGGCCTGAAATGCTTTGCACATAGAGATTAATGTAAGATATTCAGTGCCTTTAATGGTGGACGTTAGCCCTCTGCGTGGTCACAGGGAAGAACTAGAGACAGAACAAAACAGATGTGTCCTTGCTTGAAGTTACCCCGAAGTCCAGACTAAAGTCAAGAATGGGACTTCTGATGAGGTTTTCATCGTAAGACCTTCCTCTGGATATAGTGGAGAGAACATATTCCTCCCCCCAGCAAGCTCAAAGCAGGTGTCTCCACGTAACTATGTGCATTAGCTTGCAAGAAAAACAAAAATCTCCCTGACTTGATGCCTAGGTTTCCAAACCTGGCACTACTTTAAAAACCAACCATCACATGGAAAACAGGGAGATGCTGTCAACTGTGTTGTTCTAAGCTGCAGATAAACCCTGATGACACAATGTTTTTTCCAAGTGATATTGTGACCTGGGGCAACATAAGTGCCTCAGTCTCCCCTTTCCACCTGGATGCATCTTTCTTGGCATGTTTGCTACGACATTGTATTGCTTGGTAAGAAATTAGAATTCCAGGAGCAGGGATGTATCAGTCCTCTAAGAAACACATGAGTCAGACAGTTCCTATTTAATATGCAGGAGAGAAGCATAAGTGCCTTTTATGGTTAAACAGAGATGCTATTTTTGTTGAGGAGAGGAAAGGGGATGTCCCCATTATAATCTATGATGTATTTCTCTTAGCTCTGCCTGAATGTATTTACAGTAAGTTTCTTCTTTCGGAAGCAGGTAGGTTCATCCACAGTTCCACAGTGGTCACAGGAGGATTTTCCTTTCCTCCTGGAAAGTATCCAGTCGTTTTTCTCTCTAAGGACAGGGTAATCCCCCTCCAATTCCCTCCCCCCCTAACTCAAGAAGAGCAGAGAGCTGGCAACCTGCCATGGAAGACTCGCATCAGTTTAATTTTACTGGTAACAATAAAGAGGGTCAGTACCCAATTCTAGAGACAGTGGCATGCATACTAAAGCTACTGATTTTCCAGTCTCTGCTTCTTCAACAAAACGATAAAGAGATGAAGTGCTAGAATTGCACACTGTAGCCAGAGGGTTGCCAAGGAGCCAAATGCAGCAGGAACACACCACATCACTTGGAAAGACTCAGAATTACAGCTTCTGCTCCGGACAGGAAACAGAGTGTATGAGCCCTGAGACTCTACCCATAGACATGCAGTCTGTGGGAGAACATAGCACCTCATTTTATCCCTTCCTGTCCTACCCCAAACTTTCTTATTTGACCTACACAGGTGTGTAAAGGATAAATCCCAAAACAAAAAGGTCCTCCTGGGATGGCAGCCAAGGAAGCCGTGGTTTACCTTTCCCACCTGTACTTCCCCACCATGCTCTCTGTGCAGCAGTGCTGCCTTCCCCAGCTCAGACAGATCAGCTGAGCTGTTGCATAAGCATGCCCTGAATGGTCTCAGTCACCAGGTGAGCTAACACAGCTTAAATGTCAGACTTTCACTAACCCACTTCATTTTGAGTGAAATGTGATGGGCAGCACTCATAAGAGCAGCATCACCAGTAGATTACGCAGGAAAATATCTTCCACAAAGAGCTAGAGACAAGTAGCCAGCCAACTTGTGTGTCAACATGACTGCAGATAGAAAAGGATGTAAAAGCCCAGTTTCAGACAGTCTCAAAGCTCATTAAATCACTGAGTCTAGTGGCTAAGCACTTCTAAAGATCTAAAACAAATCAAAGAGAAAGACTGGGCACATGTCACATTTATGCCTTTCAGAGTGCAGGCCTAAAATACATATTTATCTCTTGTCTTAAGCAGAAGATGTCCATTTCAGTAGCACTGTCATCACAGCATTTTTCCTGTGGTTTTCCTGCACCCAAAACTCCTCCAAATCTGTTTTAATGCTCCTAAAAGACCTATGCATTGCTTTTCTTCCCCAGAATCCTTGTTTACAGCCTGCAGGTATAAGCAGGCCTGCTGAGAACAAGAAAAAAAATTTACAGTGTTTTTTATGAAACAGTATCACATATGTAGCACTGCAGAAGTATGTGCTCCAGAAATCTGGACAATATGAATACCACATCTTTAAACTTATTCATAGGACTGAAGCAGTGATGTAGGTATGTAAAGCTGTGTTCCCAGAGTAGCAATATTTTATATTATTGGCATGCAAAAGAGCAGAGCACATTTTAATACTATCTAGTTGCTCCTCCTCTCAACATGACAGCTCTTAAAAAAATACATTATCTTATCAGGCTTGAAAGAGCCTGGTCTATTGCTTCATATAAGATTATATCTTTACTACACATTGGAATACCATTGTATACTACACATTTTGTATTATAGTAAGAAATTAACTTTCTATAGATCGCACTAGTGAAATAAGCTCCAATGGCCAGCAAAGTTTTGGCTGAAAAGTGTTGCTAGCTAATGTTGTCAAGGATGACATCTCCAAGCAACATAACTGTGGCAAAAGTCTACTGTGTAACCATGATATGAGCCCCTCGGGTATTAAACTCAGCTGAAACTTCACAAGGAAAAAAAAAAAAAGAGAAAAAATAAGGAAGAAGCTTCATGAAATTCCTGCATTTTATTACAAAGTTTCAAACTAGCACTACTTCAAGTCCTTTGTAGCTGAAACTGCTGAAACTATCCATAGACTTCTAAAGATATATAAGCCTCCGAAACCAGCAAAAGGCAGTCTGGTCCATAATTAAACCTGGTCTACCAGAATACTGAAGTAATTCCAAAACATTAGCTTATCCTGGTGAGATGCTGAGTTGCTAGAAAGACTCCTTATTTCCCATGTTCCTTTACTTGTAACTTTTCAGAATATCCAGATTTCTTCCTACATCCAAAGAACTTGTAAGATTTATGAATGTGTTTAGGTTGCAGTAAGTCCCCTTACATGATCTTAAATGAGAAAGTCAAACTACTCTATGCCTGCACTCCAGTCAGCCAACACTAACACTGCCTTCAAATGAGTTAGCTTGAAATGGGAAGAAAGGATTTGAACCTCACACATGCTTTCGTTCTGTTACATGAGGACATTGGCAGGTTTAACAAGACAGCTGGGTTCTAAATCAGTTCTTACTGCTCTAGAAAAACCTATAAACTCCCCCCGCCAAAAAAAAAAAATGCAAAAGAAAACCCACCCCAAGCCCCTAAGGATGTTTGGAACATCCTCAGTGGAAAACATTTGGTCATTTAAAAAAAAAAAAAGGAAGGGAACATTAATGACAAATGAGAAAGAGGACAGAAAAACAATTATATTTTTGTAACACCACTCTATAAATTAACAGTATGCTTCAGTGTGAACTCCATTCTGGTCACACATCCTGGACAGAAACTGCAGTGACAGGGAAAAGCAAAATCACAAGTGTTCTTTCTCTTCTGTGTTTGCCAACACACTTTCATCCGCTTTCACACATTTTGGTCCTCCATGTCATTTTGAGTCTTCAATCAGATCCTTTTTTATGTGAGACACCTCTTCTTGATTGGTATTGTCTACTTCTTGAAATTTCCTTCTTAAAATGAAATGCCAACTGATAAGTTGTTGGTATCCCTATGGACACTGAACTCCAAGCTGTTGTAGGGTTTTTTAATTACTTACATGGTCCTTCTGAAACAAACTCCCACTAGGAATCTTTCATGCTAATTAAAGTCACCCATCCTCTTGGAACAACTGCTTCACAACCTGTGAAGCTGCTGCTCTGAACCCCTGTCCTTTTGTCATACCCAAAATAGCTCATGTATGTTTGGTGTCAATTCCCCTGTCATTACTGCTTCATTGACTGATTTCTCCAAGATCCCACTTCGCAGCATGTATATGGTATCTATTTATTGAGGAAAAAGCTGTTTGCACATGCCTGTTAGTCCACCTCTAATCAGACCATGGGAGATTTCTGTCTACATAGACTGTCACATGCATTTCAGTAAAATTTTACCTCATCAGTTTATTCAGAGTAATTTCTTTCTTTAAAGTTACAGGTCTCTCCTCATGCCTCTGTGGCCTTAGTTGTCTTTTGGGTATAGCTCATAGCCAGGAATTACAGTATCTTATTGATTTTTGTCATTGCATCATATTTCAAGCTGTCTGTTGAATAATGTCTATGCTATCAAGGTCCTCTCCTCGTAGTAAGCAGGAGCATCTAGGGCTGTCATTCTCACTGCCACTCATAAGTACTAACATCCACTAAAAAGAAATTAGAACAAAAGTGATGTGATAATGAAAAGCTGTAATGTGAAGATACTGAAGAAAAAGACTTTTGTCAAATTTAACTCGCATGGAATGTGTCATATAGCATGATCCAATCTGTTTGACAAGAACAAATTATGACAAGATTCCATATCAAAATAAGCCAAATCCATTAAAATATACAAATAAATCACAGCTATGAGATCAGCATCCTGTATTACAGGAAACGCTGTTTACTAGGTTACACTTCTTGAATTTAAAAATAGCAAACATTTTTATCAATAATCAATAAAGAGTTCCTCATTTTTTCATAATGATGGCATTTTTTAAATCTTTAACTGAAATCAATTTCAAAAGTAGATGGTGGAATTTCATAGAGTTACTATTATATTGAATAAAACAGAGATGTAAAAGATGAAAAAACCTGACACCAACAAAATGTAGATTAACTGCAGAAATAGACAAAAGGCCACAGCAGCAGATCAAAGAGACAGCAGCTTGGCAAAGTATGATGGAGCATTACCATAATGAATTTTGTGAGTAAGCAGTGTCCTTTAAAACAATTCTTTTGATCTCTTAAGAACGCATTAACTATAATCAAGAAAGGGTTTACTTAGCAAAAAATAAAATAAAATTAAAAGAGGAATAGGCTTATATAGGATTTAACTTTAACCCATTTCCAGCACCTTCATCATGATGTTTCATAGATTTCTAACAGGCTTAACCTGATTATCTAGTCTGGCCTTCTGAATTCCAGCCAAAAGAACTTCCTGCAGCAATTCCTGACTTGTATACTCTAAGAGCAATTTCCTCCTGTTTCCTTTCAGGATTATGAATGAAAGTGAGAGACTAGTCAGACATTCAAATTTCACTAGATTCCAGAGCAGTTTCCTGGGCTAGAATGAAATGCAGCTCATCAAATGCCTGAGTTGAGATTAAACTCAAGGCTTCTCTGTAACAAACGTAAAATTGAGCCCTCTCAACCCAAGGACAGATCGAGAGAGAGCTGGGGTGCTCTGAGGCAGCTAAGGTGGAATAGTAAAGCCAGACAGAAAAGTCCTGAGAATCTGGGTTTGCTGTTCCAACTGTTGCTGGCTGCACAGTAGCCTGGGCAACAACCACTGCTGCCCTTACAGCCAATTCTGCCACCCCAAGGAACCCCATCCCGCAGTGATGAGAAACACACACACAGACACACAGAGACACACACACACACCTCACACACTCTTTCCTCTCAGGAAACGCAGGAGCCATCAGCAGTCAGAGCCGTAGCTTTGCAGGGGACTGCAAACCAGCAAAACCGTGGGACTGCAGTTGCCATGGGCAACTGGCTGCCTGTGTCTCTTCCTCGACCTGGGGCATCTTCTGGGCTGTTCTGGGCTTTCAGTGAGCAGACAGAACTACAGTACCTCCACAGGAACAGTCTGAAAGACTGGAGGGAATGTGCCTTGTTCTGTTCAGGTTTTGATCCAAGCTAGACTAGCAAGTCTACAGGAGTCATGGAACAGACTGTTGCTTGTCTAGGCACCCAGCTGCTGGTTGGTGCATCCGACAGGCCAGGCCATGCACCAACATATCAAATGGAGCTGTAACTGTCATTACAGCTGACATAATGAAGATATGGTGCTAATAATTGTTTGGAGCAGGAGTCTGCTCTTCTGTGAAATTTTCCTGAATGCTGTTAAAGGGGCCCCGGTTGTTTTCAAATGAGCAAGTGAAATCTAAGGCACTCAGATGTGCTAACAATTATTTTCAGAGCCACTCTTGCCGCTGCCTTTCTGAACTCTGTCCATAATACGGCTGCCTCAGAGCAGGAGCTGCATGGCAGGTTGAGCACTCTGTGGGGTGGGAAGCAATTACGCCTTATTAACTTTGAGTGACTAAGCCTTTTGTGCAGGAACTGAATATAATTAAAACACATTTTCATTGCTAAGCAGTTAGAATGAGGAGCTAGGCTTGGGCTTTTCTATTCACCCTACGTGATTAGTGAATTTGAGATAAATAGCAAAGCTGAAGTTAAGAAAAATCTAAAATTTTTTCTTGACAAAACAATAATAACACCAACCAAAAGTAGAAGGCAAAGGAACATTGGCTACATATTATTTAAGCCACATAGACATCTGATGCAAAAGGCAGGTACCTCTCATTCCAGAAAATGAAGAGTTACTCAAAATGTGGGAACAACTATTTACACAAGCTTAGGCAAGTTCCTTTCCATACTTAATATCACTGTTGACCTTGGAAGATTCCATTTTCCAGTCTTAAGCTACAGAAACTGCCAGAGCCACCTTAAATTATTTAAAAGAGGCTTCAACAAGCTGGATATCCCTTCCACCCTTGTGGGAATTCCTGCAAGGAACTGATCAGGCTGAAATAGCCAAAAAACAATGTTTGGCATAAGTGAGTAACTGTGGCTGCTGCTGCTACAGTAATTTAAGAGAGGCAGCAGCTGGGAAAGACTGTTTCTCATGGTAACCCTTTCCATGTGTGTCCTCCACCCAGACGTAAGTCAAAGACCCTCTTCTCAAAGGAGCAGCTTTGAAGTTCTTAAGTGATATTTAACTCCAACAACATAAACCCTTTATCGTTGTTATAAAGCAACCAGTAAAATAAGATACCACACCCCAAAGACTCCAAGACTTCGAAGAGAATAGTTAATGCAGAGGAAGGAGACACAACCTTGCTTGGCTCAGGAATCCTAAGAATTGTGCTACATTTTAACAGCATTTTTTGAAGTCAGAGAATGCAAAGCCACTCAGAGAGATTTTTATCTCCTCAGCTCAAACAACAGCGGTAATAGAGACTCCACCATCTGAGTGTGCCTATGACCTGATTTTTGGCTGCTTCTCTGAGATACTTTTGAATTCATATGCTTTTAATTTTTGGAAGAAAAAGTGTTTGGGAAAGGAAGTGAGCATGAAAAATATATCTGCAATCTGGGAGCTACAGTTAACAGAAAGGAATCGTCTGTTTCTTATTTATGTATATAAACACACGAAGTGATGGCTGGAGGACTCCAGATTCTCCGAGTTTTTCAGAGTGTAATGAAAAAAGCAGCCCCCGTAATCTTACATACAGCTTGTCACATGCAGATTGATGCTATTCACCCATGGAGGAGAAGCAATGGGGTCTTAGCATACTCCTTCCCCACTCCCAACAAGCCATTCCCAGAACCTTGTGGTACTGACACAAGGAGGTCCACAGATTCTTCATCCGGCCCTTATGTTTACATAAGTGAGAAACATTTTGATCACACAGCTGAATGGTAGAGTTGCATCTATTTAACACTGTAAGAATTATTTCATGATAGAGCTGGGCCAAGTATGTAATACCTTGGTATTTCTTGAATGAAAGCTGGAAGAGAAAGAGGGAGCATATTCATTTGAACAGAATGGCTTATTTTCAGTGGTAGTCCCACCTCCATCCAAATTCTCTCCTGTTATTCTGCAAATATCCACACTAGCTGCTTTACAGCTATAAAAAAAATGCTCAAAATGCTCAAGTATGGCTTATGACTCTGTGTGTATATGGATATATCAAATTCACATGACTATTTGAGAAGGAAGTGTTCAAGAAACAAGCTGAAAAAGGCTTGAGAGCTCAAGGGGAATGCCATAAAAGTTGTGCCATCAAGCACACAGATAGGGTAAAACAGTCTGCTCTCAAAGTCAAGCAGCAAACCATTAATGAGAAACATATTGGATGACAACCCTTATCAGCCACTTCTGAAATAATTGCAAGTATGTTTACAAAACTCAGAGCATATTCAATGACAATTTGAAAAGTGAGCATGAAACTCAATTCATTAAATAGGTTAATTATTTCAAATAGTTCCACCACTTCCTGTAAATCACAATCTGAAGAAAGCAGCTCTCGCTAAGAAGGGTTTCTGTTCAGCATGGCTTGTCACCATGGCCTTTCCTATAACTTCTTGTTTATGTAGCCTGTGATGGCTCCAGTACTTGTATCCATGCAGTTGCTCACTGCTTTATGAAGGATTTATAATGGTATTAAAATGGACTGTTTAAATCCACAGCAAAGCAATAAACACAAGCTTCTCCCCATTTATGTCAACATTGTGAACATAGAGGGCTTGTGTGGATCAGCTTCACTCCTGAGGGATCCCCCCAAACAAGACTGCTGTTTGGACCTCCCCTGAGTCTGCCAAACACCCCGCAGCAGTTACCTGGCCTCTTCCTGCTGTGTCCGCAGCCGCCCAGCACCAGCAGCCTCCTCAGCAGAACATCGATACCCATTTCCTCAGCAGGGCAGGACCCATCTCCTTGGCAGGCACTTGCAGCCATTTCTTCAAAGGGTATTGCCATCCATCTCCTCAGAGGGTCACTGTCATCCATTTCTTCAGGAAGGCAGCACCTGTCACCTTCACAGGCACCTGAGGCCATCTCCTCAGCAGGGCACTGTTGGCCATTTCTTACAAGAGGCAACCCTCATGCCCTCAGCAGGCACTGACAGCTGTTAGCAGGCCCTGGCACCCTTCTCCTCAGCACAGCACTGTCTGCCATCTCCTCAGCAAAATGCAGGTATTCGTCTCCTCAGGTGGAGCCCACTCCTTGTTTCTGCGGTGCCAGACACTGTTGCGCATAAGTGGGGCTTTACAAAATGGCGGCCTTGTTCCCTCGTAAAATCATGGCTCACTCCTGTTACTTCAGCTAAGTAGAAAGGGATTCTGGGAATGACTCAGATAAAATAAGAGGTTGTATAACCATGGAAAACAAGTTACAAAACCATCATCTGTTCACTTCGTGGTGTATGGTGGTTGGTTAAAATATATTTGTTATGCTTCGAAGGTATGCAACTGATAAAGGCCTAATTGCTTAAAAAGGCCTGGTTTTTGCAATAAATTATCTCCTTCTTCACCTGCCTGGGGACTCCCTGTCACTCTGCTTCACTACAGGGCACTTCCCAACAGCCTCTCTGGGGATCTGTGGGGTGCTGGCCCTGCCTGCCAGCCCTGAGGTACTTGGCTGCCCAGCTGCCAGGTGAACTGTGTACCTGTGGCAGCAGACACGGCAGCTTGGGAGAAAGGCTGCCGAGATCAGGCAGCAGGGCAGTGCAGCTGGCAAAGCAAAAGGTGGGGGACTCACAGTGTTTCCTCAAGTCTCTGCTGCCCAGAGAGACTACAGGATGGCGGCAGGGATCCCAGTGTGTTGTCAAGTCTGTGCTGCCCACAGAGGCTGCTGGATGGTGGCAGGACCACGCACAGGGGCAGGTCACAGTGGCCAATCCCCACAGGAGGGAAGCAGGGCCCCGGTTTGGAAAGCCCTAAGGAGCAGATGAGGCAGTAGTGTGTACAGACGAGCAGAGACCAGGGCACACAGAACCTTCTGTGTGCAAGGTATGTCTGTGAGGGCTGATCTTGTGGGCTCGATCTGGGCCACAGTGATGCTGCCATGGTGTCAAAAGGGATTGAATGCACTGACTGATTTGAGTCTGCTCCCATCCCTGCTCTCTACGTGACAACAATGACACACAACAGGGGAAATCCTGGAAACCATGATGACTGAGCTGTGCTAGAGTGTGAGTGAGAGACTTCCACACAACAGTACTTGACATGAAGAGATGACGCCATGCTGAAGTCCTGCAGTGGTGTGAGAGGCCTGGAACTTGTCCTCATGCTGTGAGCAGCCAGGTGAAGTGGGACAGGTGCTGCTGCTTCCTTGCACCTTTGATGGCCGGGCTGCATCTTTCTGAGGAATTGCCAGAGGGATCGCAAAGGAAAAAGCTGAAGGTGTCCAGAAGCCCGCAAGCCAGTTAAGTATGCTCTTGTCTTGCTTTCTCCTCAGACACTGGCCTTGTACTAGCTCCCAAGTACTAGAGAAATGGCATTCTTGGTAGACTATCTTAAATGCAACAGAGGAAATATTGTTGAAAGGGTCCTTTGAATGCACAGACTTGAGAAAAACATAGTTTAACAAGTGCTGAATCACAGAGAATATGCCATTGCTTCTGGCAGTGATTGACTCTTTGGAGAATCAGGCCCTGTGTCCCTTGTTATGTCACTAACCTCTCAGGTACAGACAGAGCAATAGCAAGTTTGAAAATCTGCAGATTTTTCCAGCTCACACTCATGCCTATGTATTGAATTCATTAGAAAACCTTAAAGCTAATGTATTTCTAAATACCTATAGATTTCTGCAAAAACTTTGTAATTAAAACTATGTGTGCTTACTAGACAAACCTGTCTTCCTAAATTAATCTATATACACCCCTGCTTACTAGAAAACTCTACTGACCATATTTGTAATTTGAATTATCTGAACAAGAAGCGTGTTAAAAAATTAAAATCGTGGTAAGGGAGCAAACTGGAAGCACTTCTATTCATGTTACTTAATTTTTGAGTATTTTTACTTACATTAATGTAATTGGAACATAATTTGTATCCATTTCTTTTTTAAAATCTGTTCTATCATAAGCATCTTAAAACAGCTGGCTAAAAGGTAGGGCACTGTAAGCATCCAACAAGCTGCTCATTGCCAATGCTCTTCTTCTGCACTACTGTCTTTTTTAAATTCAGGCAAGAGTTCCACCTCTTCAGAGTCCATGACATGTTCTCATTGTTTTGCACTAGCATAGGGTGTTGCAAAATGAAATGCAGTATTTTTAGGATAATTTAAATGCAAAATATAACTAAACCCACACATTAAAATCTCCGGTGCATCTTCAGATTTGAATTGCCTGATACTGTCTTTCACATTCCTTATTTCCCAAATCAAATCCATGCCCTCGAATAACTCAACAGTATGCCCTGAAATATCTAGCAAGACTTACATATAAGGTGGGTGTTTGTGGCATTTATTAGTTAACAGGAAACAATTTACTGCTAAATTGTTTCTGGTGGTATGCATTAGATTGATTCTATGTGGTATTTGCTGTGGGTTCATATGCCATATAATCTGTGTGCTTTACAACCTATAAAAGATTAATCATAAAGGCAAGCTGTATCTTCATCACAATCAAGGTAAAAAACCTGCTTTTATGGTTGCCGGTTTCTTATTACCTACAGATTTTATAGTAACTGTTAGATCTAAAATATAAAATTTATGTATGTTCAAAAAGTTTAAATGCAGCCAGGAAAAACTTTTCAGTCAGGGGAACTCCCACAGTAAATGCAAGAGAGAAGATTATGAAGTAGGTATCAGTGTATTGGCAACATTACTCAATGCAGAAGATGAGCTGAGACTGTATTTCTCATGACTGACTTTTTCACGCTGTGGGTACTAGAAAATAAGTATTGGGTTTGCATTCCAGGTTCACTTGCTTAATTCATTATGCAGATATTACCACTATAGCAGATTATTTCTCAGCAAAGAACTCTACCTTGCCCAAAAGCCTTTTGGATACCTTTAACTGAGTGCTTTGCCAACAGAATCTAATAATTAGTAAACTTCTTCAGAAAGGAACTGCAACCAGAGATGCTGTGGGGAAAGAAAAGTAGTAGAGGAAGGCCTCCAACAATTTTTATTATATGTAAAGATATTTAAATTGTTGTCTTACGATGTTTGCAACGTGAGCAGTATCAATCCACCTTTTTTTTTTGGTTGAGAGAAGATGGATAAGAGGTGAGTCTCAGACATACTGTGCAGAGGGGGCCTCTCAGCCAATAATCCAAAGAGGGAACCTAATAAACAAGTGCTTTATCAGGGAGCTTTTTCTGTTGTGTTATTAGGCTAATGGCATCAGACAAAATGCACAGTGATGTGGCTTGGTGTTATGATGCAGGAGAACTGTCTGAAAAAATGTTTGCTTTCTTTAAGGATTATCCCTACCTCCAACCATGGCTTTTTCATGTGTTAAAATTTCAGCTACTTTCATCCCAGGAAAATTATACAATTACTGGTTACCAAAATCTTCACAGTATAAAACCCGCAAGACTGGAAGTGGAACAGTCAGAAGGGAGGAGGTTTCTCCTCAGCTTGTCTAAAACGTTTTGCAATTTGTTTTTTCTCATAAAAACACTGAGTTTTTGTGCTAAAGAGTCAGTTCAGATGCAGTGTTGAAAATCCTGCAAGACTTTCTACAAAACTACAGGAGACAAGAGCTGCTAGTCCTGATATTCCTAATGTAAAAAGCAGGTTGAAATTAGCTTATTCTTAAAAATCTATACAGTCTTTCAGGCTTTCATTGTAGAAGAGAGCAAAGCAGATTTTAACAATCATGCATATGTCCCTTATAAACTTGTATTAAATGTCCCTTCACTGGTTTTAAGATGTTGGTCATGCCTGTTTTAATGTTACCATACCTCCTGGCTTTTTTTCCTAGACAAAACCAAGGAAAACAAAGTAAGACCAGAATCTTCCGAACAGTTATAAAGTTTTGGAAATTTTCAAGTGGTCTTCCTTAAAAAGAAACAACAGTATATAGAGAAAGGAAATATCTCTGAAGGTGAATACAGAAGATCTCTTTAATAATGCCTCCAATGCCCTTCCTTTCTTTGCCAACCAAGCATTTCTGTATTCAGTTGATTCCACCTCCCCATGATGAGTTGGATGTTCCTATCCCTTCGTTATCATGAAGAGATTTGATTCTGGGCAAGCTGACAAAAATATACCATGGCAGCAGCATCTTCAAATTATGAACGGTACAGGATTTCTGTGTAAACATCAATTTTTCCAGATTGCTACTGCCTGAAAGCTTCAGAAGCTATGCTTACAACTTGTGCCTACTCTAATAAATCTTGTGAATGTTTATGAGCAAAAATGTAGCTTGCAACAGTGCTGATTATAACAGCTCAGCTAGCGCAGGCCAGAATCAAGGCCTGACAACCTGAGTAATGCTAAGTGTTGGCAACAGTTCACCTTAATGCTAATGCCTTCTTACATCCTTGGGCTAGCCCAGAGTATACACTCATACTTCTTCAAAAGCCTTCCTGAGCATTGGAGAGAGCTGTGCCACTCGTGGAAAATAGGTGCTAAGTAGCCTGCATTAAGACTGTCAAACTGGCAATCCAGCTCCATCTGGATTCTGAATGATTTTCCATCATCATGTAACAGTATAAGGTTCATTTGCCATCTGGCTCCTGAATCAACTGCTGTCATACAAGCAGCACCCAGCTGGTCCAGGGTCAGAATTAATTTGTTATTTTGGGTGTATCCATTTTTAGGTGCCCAGCTTGAGTAATTCTCCTTGCTGACTGGTTATCGGGGGAGTTGCAAGCCGTTGTTGTTCCTGGAATACTGGGAAATTTTAGCAAACCCTGTAATGGTGTTCACTGGGGTCAGGGTTCCAGCAGCAAACACAGAAGACTTGGAGCAGGTGTTGTTACAATAGCTGGGGTGTCTGCATGCACTGAGTTCATTGCCTTGTTTGGAACTCTAGCACTTCTTTTTCTTACTGGTTTTGGTTGGCGGCTTTAGGAACAAGAAACACTAAACTGAAAAAAAAAAGACAACCATCTTTAAATGCATTATATTTGGGACCCAGCTGTTGAAGTTCTGAAAAGTAATCATGGCTTCTAAGAACTTTTGAGTATTTGCTTTATTCTTTTGGACATCATCAATCCTTTCACAGTCTCAGGTGTTTATCCGTTTCCCTGAGCTTTCCTCGGAACATGTCTGGTTCAAAGGTGTAATGAAGGGAACTCATTCAATGAAAGATTCTCTTTGCCCCAAGGAAACTGTGAGGTGGAACAGTACTTTGCCCTAAGCACTCCGTGAACATGCACAAGGGGTAAAAGAGCCATTGGTTATGGAGCTCTCCAGCTACTGGAACACTTCATTTCTCATTTTTCATCTTTATTTCCTTTAAAGCCATTTGTAATAAAGCTACAGCCTGAAGTAGAAGAACTCACCTTAGCTGTAAAGCTTCACTGCAAGGCAGAAAATTGCACTGTATCATAATATCATCCTTATCTAAGATTCATGGAATGAATTATACATATTACATTGCCTTAAAAATGAAACCTGCTGAAGTATTACTGTAATTTGAAAATCTAAGTAGATTTGTACAGTGAGATTTAAAATTTAAACCTGTTTAAATATTAAGCTGATTGGGAAAAATATTTTTGAGAAATGGTATTCAATAGGAAAAAAACCCCTCCTTTCAGAGGAAAGACAGCCCCAAACTGATTTTGTCATAACAAACCATTAAGAAACGTATTCATTGGGCAACTTCCATCTAGGAAAGCACATAAAATCACAGTCATCTAAACATGTTAATGCCCATTAATATGACTTCATGCTGAATTAGGAATTCAAGGGAACACAAGGTATCATATCTCCAGGATTAACGCTTTTTGGGGACCGC
>VYZT01013232.1:113766-172878 GCA_013400735.1 Pomatostomus ruficeps | reverse complement strand
AATCATAAATACTTTGGTATATTTAATTTCAAAATGAGTTCCCTCTGGATCCGGCTAACACAACGTATTAAGAAAACCTTCCCAAACCGTGCTGCATCTTAGATAGAAAAGTACAAAAAATGCTCTTCAGCCATTTCCCCGTTCCTTTTTCAACTGCTCCTCTTTCCCCTACATCAAAGGACCAAGCTGTCGATGCTAATCAAAAGTTTCTTAGTCCTATTCTGCGGCTTCAAAACACTGTGATATGTATTTTTTCGTAAATAAATGAAGGGTTTTAGACTATATTCATAGGAAAATACTCAAGTGAGTATATATTTGCTACAACACACGGATATACCTTGTATATTTAGAGATAGAAAGATCCCCCCTGCAAGATGAAAAGCAAAGGGAATACCTGTGTTTTGTTACAGTCTGCACAAGTACTACTTGGTGTCTGTTTGTGAGAGACCCAATGGACTGTTACTTTTGTATCTGTACCAGTTTTAAACCTTCCTAAGCAAGGTCAGGAGACAATTCTGCCCAGTGAGAGGTGTTTGTAAGACCTGACCAACTTTGCCATGCAAGGGCATTGGCCAGACTCTGGAAATACTCCTTTGCAGTACTTGCTTGTCATAGGGAATTTAATTTGCAGACTTGAATGTCCTTTCTCCCATCCTTCTGTCCTTACTGGTTACACAAAGCAAGGGCTCCTCAGTGAAATGTAGGGCACAGCTGTTCACAGCTGCTTTAACACATGGACACCAGCCTTGTTACTGGAACAGGTTGGGACTTGGTTCACCCCCCCACTAACTCTGTCTGATGGTAAGTCCTATTCCTGGAAAAAGCTTCTGCAAGAACTGCAAGCTCTGGTCCAGCTGTGGGCAGATGTGAGGGCAGCCATGGCACGGGTGGCAGTGAGAGCCCTACGGATATGGCTGCACTATGGTCCCAGTGCAGGAGGGCGCTGTCTCCCTCCTCCTGCAGCTGCACCAGAGAATGGAGGCCTACAACTAGAAGCAAAAGTGACAAAACAGGCTCTCTGTCCGATAAATCACCAACCGTTCCAGCTGGCCTAGGCAGCTGTGATGTCCCGCCCATCAGAACACCACGGAAGCAGCCTGGGATCACCACTCTCATAGGTGGTGGGTGCCACACTTGGCCCTCATCCAAATAAAAAGTGGCCCGTCTAAGCATTGTGGTAAAAAGTGGTAAAAGCAGTGACAAATTACTTGCAAAAGGCACTGTGAGATTTACCAATGTCTTTGGAGACAGAGGCCAGTGTGCAGCGTGAACATGCAAAAGCTCGGGGAAGCAAAAGCCCCAGTGCAGCTCCAAAAGACTGTGAATTTCAGCTTTAGCATGAACGTGGTTTTGGTTACTTACCACATATTTGAAACAACTGAAGTGGGTTTTTTGTGTGTTTACTTCAGAGCCTGCTATTTTAAGGTCACAGTCCCTGCTAAAGGAGGAAACTGTGTCTCTGAGGTATTGGGAATTAAACAGGGGAAAGAAAAAGGCACAGAGAAGGTAGCTGCTTTACAGAGAGAACTCAAATATTTTGTTTCCTTCCTTTTCAGTCTGCAGTCAAGAAAGAACTTTACAGTAAACATTAACTAATTTTTTTTTTTTTTAATGAATGTAATTCTGAATTCAAAGGAATTCTTCTTTAACTCCTGGAATCCCTTTCTGATAAACTGCAATATAAAGGGACATTCCCACTTGCAGATTTCCACTTGGCTTTTACAGTCTCAGAGCATAGGCTGACCACTTCCCTGTCTGTGGTGACATGTAGTGGCACCTATATCCAGTCCAGTATTTTGTGGAGGCAGTTTTCAGACCTGGAGATACAGATGAGGAGGTGGAGGGGAGGCAGCAAATGTTTTCAAAGCCTTGGAAAAGCCAATCAAGACGGAAATCAGACACTGCAGAGGGCACATATTGTGCTGTGACCACAGACTTTTGTGCCAGGAACCAGAGGAAACCAGTGCCAAAGGGATGATGCAGAAAAGGGCAGAAGAGAGCAGACAGAGCGGCTACAAAGACAACCAAGGAATTCCACCCTAGGGAAGAGCAGGACCTACTGTTATCAAACTGCAGCCTGCCCTGTCCCTGGTCCAGAAGGTCACACAGCCCTTTACCACAGCAGAGCTACACTCTATATCTGACACCAGGAATTAACTCTGGAGCCTTAGGTCTTAAATAATGCAGAGAAGAATCAAAGCCAGCACCTATATGAAAAGACGCTTCTTTCATAACTTAATTGCTCAATTGCAAAACACTGATGTTATTTATTTAAGTAACTATGACCTTTTTTGATGCACTGGTAATGTAAATGCTCATGTATGGTTATCAGAAGAAAATCATGATAATAAAATACTAATACCTTAGATCAGGAGTTGCCCAATTAACATTCTGGGATACCATTCCTATAGAAATCAAACTGCACTGTACCTCTTTGAGGCAGGGGTTGTTGCCCTGACTTGCAGTGTTCAGTGTTTTCTTGTTAGACTTTCTCTCTCATGGCCATGACTTGTTTTCTCTCTATTATCTATGTTTTCCTAAATTGTATCTGTGTTTATGAATTCCGGTATATTAGGTGGAGAAATATGATTGACAAATACTTTGACCAAGTGGATTATAGGAGGGGGTGATTTCTACCTCCAATCCACGGTGATGTGTGAAAACATATAAATAAAGTCGGAGGGCTCTGCCCTCGCTCTTCCTGCTCTCTCTCCTGCTGCGTCTGTGTGTGTCTTTGTGTGGCTCTCCTTCAGGCCCTCGGCCTAGCAGGCCTGCCTGGGGAGTGCCATAAGGGGTTACAGCTGTAATTCTGTCCCAGGCTCTGTGCTTGCATAAGACAAATGCATTTGGAGCCATTTTTCAGATGCTTTTTTCTCATGCAAGTACCATGAGAAATAAACCAAGATTTTGGGAATCCCTTCTTTAGCTGTCCTCTGCTGTTCTTGTCATATCCCAGATTATGGAGGATGCCTGTTCCTTCAGCTGTAGTGCCACAAAACATTATTTTGAGGTGTAGAAGATGTCTTCCACGGCTCTAATTAAACAGCTCAAGCATGTACAGGCAGGAAACAGCATGCGCACACCAGTCCAGAGGACATGTAATGTCAACTAGAATTGGAACAGTTTCACTGGAATAACATCAAGAAGGCCAGAAAGTGAAGACTCTTGCATGCCTTGACAGTGGTACACCACTGGACATCATCTGTTCTGTACGTAGATGCCACCAGTAAGATACAATGATTAAGGGAATGTCATCAGTATCTACTTATTACTTGGGCTAAATTGGGATAAAGAACAGCAGGTCTTGAACAGAAGATGCTGAACTCTGGGGAGAAAAAGGGATAGTGGAGGTATATACAAGAGTTCTATGAGAGAAAAAATCAAAATTTATACAAGTTACTCCTTCAAAAACGGCGTGCTCTGTCTCACACCCAGATATCACAGAAAGGATACAGCTTCTGTTTCAGTTGTTTCTGAAATCTGGGACATTAATAAAAATGGGACAGGAGCCCATGACAATATAAAATTTTCTCTTCAGAAATTGTCTTTTAGATGCATATACAATTTACCTTTAGGTGATATCTACAAGTTCATATGGAGCCTCACCTGAGAAATCAAAAATACACATCAGAGGTAACTGCTACTGGTGGGAAGGGAAAATGTGACCTCTCAATCCCAAGCAAACATGTTAGTAGGCTTTAATAACGTCAAGCAATATTGCTAGCTGTATTAGCACCACTAAACAGTCCTCTGGGTATAAAATAATCATGCATGCAGAATGATAGCATCAGTACCTTTAATAGTATTACAGCCATATGGTTACCACATTAAAAACCAAGCTTTCAAGGGTTGAAGAAAGAGATTAAGAGCCTGTAAATCATATTCACAAAGTGAATACACAAGAATTATATTTGTGTTTTGGGACTTGTTTTATTTAAATTCTGCTGCAATCAATACGTATTTTGGAAAGCAATGCAAAACTCCTCAAGCAGATGATATTCTTCAGAGTTGTTTGAATATAAGAATATTCCTCTTGACATGCTGAGGTAATGCAGGCTTACCAAGAAGTATGTTCTAACTGAAACAGGTGAATTAGTTACTCTGAAAGAAGGTGGAAGTTGCACAGATAGGAAGAGCACTGTGTTACACTTCACCAAAACCAGAATGCCATGCTGAGGATTGTGAAGTTTTCCACAAGTTTAGGCTGTGGCGGGATGTTCTAAGCCTTCCTTGCATGGATGTTTGATCTTCTAGCCCTCTGAAGGAAGAAACACTTTCCAAAATGTGAACAGCCAACTGTGCTTTTTAGCAGTGTTTCTTAAAAGTATACTTTAAGAACAAAGAGCAGAAAAAATACCACGAATGATCACTTTCTCAACTACTTAATCCACATTATGTAACTTACCAAAATGCTTCTGGTTTTGAGTCATACTACATAAAGTCTCCCTTGTTGGCTTTGACATCATATCTGGAACAGCCAATGGTTAATAGATTCTATTTGCATGTTATCAGCGAAACTGAAACAAAGAACAGAATTTTATCCAGAATTACTGTTATTCTCCATGCCTCAAGGAACACAAGCACTGTCAAACTTCAGTAGTGATGTATTTGAAAATCCCAGTGAGCTGTCAAAGACAACACCCAGCTCATCAGAAGCCAGTACCAAATAATTCCACACAAGATGGACCTAAGTGCAGGCAACTTTAAAATAAGGTCTCATCTATGAAATCTTCTAACCTGTAATACTTACTGTTCAGCTGATGCCCAAGAGTAAGTCTGGAGCCTGTTTTTAGTAGCATGCTGTTCAAAATATGATCATTGCTTAAAAAAAACTGGAAAATTTTCTATATATGATTCTCAAGATTTTCACTGTGACCATTTAAAAAACTTACTAAAGAATGCCACATTTGTATTTATGAACAGGATGGCTCATGCACCCTTATACTGACTGTAATATGTTATTAAAAGCAAAAATCTTTAGCTTTTTGTAGCTGAACCTTGTCAGAATGCAATGCAGCAACCCAAAGTACCCATCTCATTTAACTCCATGGCCTTGATTTTATACATTAATAATCTGATCACTATTTTTACCAAAATCAGAAAAGAGTCCATATGAACTGATATTGGAATAACGAATCAGTGTCACTGCATGGCAGTGTCAGAGACAGAGAACACAGTATTCTAGTGGGCTCTGCAACAGCTGTGTAACTCACACCTTGGAGTTTTCAATGCTGACTGTGTTATTAGCTGCCCTAAGGTCCAACAAATTATGTGATGCAAACAAACCCTGTTGCATTGAATGCAAGAAACTAACTGGTGGGAAGAAATCTACCTATTACACTATGCTTTATTATCTGGGAACAATCCCAAACTGTTCCTCAGGACTGGTCAAAGGTTGTACCAGAGTTTTTCAGAGCATTCGAGACTACATCACTGAGCTGCAAAATCCCATTGTGGACGTAATAATGTTTGTTATAGCTGGAATTACTGCAAGCATCCTGGTAACAAAAGCAAGAACACACCATCTTCCTCTGCTAGAAAGTTGCTGAGAAGGTAGTTTTAGCTTCAAGAAACCAGGAACACTCTTTATTAAGCAGGATACATTAAAATCATTGTCTTTTCTGTCATCTTCAGGACTGATAACACGAGTATCCAACCTGCAAATTGTCACTGGCAAAATATCTTTTAATTCAGAAGGAAAGTACACCCATAATGGAATCTGAATTGTGCTTTACTGCTTCTAAAACTTCACAGTGTACTGATTCCAAGAAGAGATGGGCCTCCATTTTGGTAAGCAAGTATCAGCTTTTTAACTTATTGTCAGCCTGCAGCAGCTGCTGCATAATCCAGATGTTCTTTCACCTTGCTCAAGGTGAGGGTCATTATTCTTTAAGAACTCAAGGAGTTTTTATGGGGCTTCCTAGTAGCCAGGTAGGGGTCAGTCTCTTCTCCCAAGTAACAAGTGACAGGACAAGAGGAAACAGCTTCAAGTTGGAACACACTGCGTGGGGCAGTGGTGGAGTCACCATCCCTGGAAAGATTTCAAAGATATGTAGATGGGGATGTGTTTTAGTGGTTGCCTTGGCAGTGTTTGGTTAATGGTTGGACTTGATATGAGATGTCTTTTCCAACCTAAAGGATTCTGTGATTCTGTAACACTACAGCAACAAAATAGAACTTTTCTTATATTCCTGAATTTCTAATAACATAAAGTGGTATTAATAAAACACTCTTAGGGCAAGCTAGGGCAAGTACTCACTAAAACACCAGAAAAAATACGTTCTGACACAGCTTAAAATATATTAAAACCATTCAAAATTCACCTGGTTCTATCCTTCAAGTCAAAGGCAGCAAACCAGAAGGAAAGGTTCTCAGGTATTATTCATGATGCAGCTTTCAGTGAGCACCTGCCACTGTAGACACTGAATAGGTACAGCGTTTGTTACTCCTCAAAGCCCTGCACAGATAATGCACAAATGAATTAAAGACTCATACCCCAGGATGTCTGTGTGCCGAAGCAGGCTTGCCCCATGCACAGAGAGATGAGGAGAACCCTTGCCTGGGCTGTGACAATTGTGATAACGCTCATGGTCTGGCTACAAAGAGCAAAACTCTCCACAGGGTGCTTTACTGTGCTTTAATCTTTAAGGAAGGAGTAGTATTTAATCTTGCTAATGACATTTTCTAGAAACTGCTTCAGAGACATTCTTTCATGTGAGAGACTGAAATGTTAATGACTCAAACGATGGGCCATTTGCCAAAGCAGCAGGTGCTTTGCTGAGCCCCCCAGCCAAAGCAGAGGAAAGGTTTTGGGTGTGTGGTGGGGAAACCTCTGGTCTGCAGAAGCACTGTCCAGGGGGAGAGGGAGTGAGCAACCACCACCAGAGGGTGACCACGAGAAACTGACCTTTGTTTAGCAACAAGCTGGTTTTGAGCCAGATAAGGGAAGAGGTCAATAAGACGCAGATCTTGTGAGGTAGAATAGTGCTTTTGATCACGGCAATGTCCTCCCTTACACAGGTGGCTCAGGTGTAAAACTCCACCTGACCCTGAGGAAGTATCAAGACATTCACACGGAGGCCTCAGAGTTTTCACCCAATCTGATAGGGCATAACTGGCTCAACTGCACTGACATGAGATGCAGGGTCATGTCTTAGAGGGTGTCATAAACCATCCAAGATCCCTGGAACGCCCCCAGACTAATTCCTGGGGCCTTCCACCAGAGAACTGTGTGTGATAGGCAGTATTGTATCAGACAGTGTAACACCTCCCGTGCCCCCAGGGGGCACCTGGGCTTTCCCACCTGAACCTGAACACTGAACCCACCAAACTTTGTGTTTCATGGATCAAGATGGAGACCATCACCCCAACCAACAGACATTGAAATTGCAACAATCAAGCCTTGTCACTGGATTCATGGGTCGTGGTAAGTTTCCTCTCCACTATCTACTCTTATCCTTCTTTGTTCTTTCTTTTTCTTATATGTTTTCTTACGTGATATCTTTATACTTTCATATTGCTGTATTTCTATTCATACTAACCAAAACAGCTGCATACCTCCTTTCCATTGCAACCAAGTGGTTCTAAAATAAACCTATCATGTCTCTCTCTTTCTCTCTAAAAACACAGTGTCATTTCACTCTAATCCACCCCAAGGGATCAATTAACAAGAACGTCAGTTATCCCACCTTCAGGGTTGGGTCATAACATTGTCCTCACCAAAATTATTTTTATTGTCATCAGTACAAATTAGGCTCCCAAGTCTTCTTACACACACAATGTCAAATTGAACTGATCTAAATCTATTTCCTTTGCTTTATAGATTTTTTTTCTACAATGGATATATACGTATATATGTAAATCTGTATTCTAAACATTACTCTACTATTTTAAATAATAACTAGTAGTTTTGAAGACAAGGTAAAATAAAATATAATAAATTATAACAACTTCTTAAATTATAAATAATAAATTAAAAAGAAAACCAATACTCAGCTTCCACTGTCAAACCTATCACTTCAAACTGCTCTGCTTCTATAAGGAAATTAAAGTTTTATGCCACCAGTACTGGGAATCCAATAGGAGCCTTATCCTTTGCACATGAAATGCCTTCCTTTGCCTTAAATCTCAAAGCCAGCTCTGTTCTGGTTCTCTCCTTCCCATTCCATCTGTGCACTAAGGATTCCTTTCCTCGGCCCATTATAACTGATACACATTTAACTATGCACATACATATCCATAAAATAAATAACATGTTCTTTGTTTTTATCCTCTGAAATATGCATTAAGGAATTGTCTTTGGTGACAGTCTGCTCTTTTGGCTGTTCACTGCCAGCAAAAGAATAACAATGCTCAATGGATTTCAACCAAGAATTAACAAGAGAAATGAAAAATATTTTATGCAGTTCCTTTTCTTCATATGCACAACTAAACCAGGTGTGTCTTCTCCTATGCATGCAGACAGACACAGTTTTTATACAATTATAAATAATCACTGAGAGTATCAGCACAGTAAAAAGTTAGTGGGGAACAAACACATAAAAGACCTTTCTAGTTTTGTTTGTTTATCACTATTTCACACCACTTTTTCCTATTGTAAGTCAACCAGTTTGACATTGCTGAAAGAAACCTTGTCCAACAACAGAAGGAAGAAAAAAAGAAACGTTGGAATTATTTTCTTCAATAAACTAAAAGCAAACAAAATAGGGCTCAATATTCATATGACATTAGAAATTTTACTTCCCAGATTTTACTGTGGGGAAAAAAGGCAAGCTAAGCACCCCCTTTGGCTCTCCCATTTTAGTAATTCCTCACTAGTGTGTGTACCTACAAAAGACTTCATCTGAATTCCAGTTTAATCTCTCCCTTGACTATCCTGGAGACATTCTGTTTAAACATGTTCTCATTTTCTTCAAGCCATGTTATCCATTTCTTCCCTGAAGTGCATGATGTTGTCCTGAGAGGGTAATACAGGTAACATTTAATACCTATTTGTAAAATAATAGTAGCATTTATCAACCCTGAGTTCCACTGGCACTACTAATTCTCACAACATATACCCACATAACTGAGGCCACAAGCTCTGGGACTCCAAAATTCATTTTTAGGTCCAGCAGCAGGGAAGGAGGAAAGAGAAGAGAAGTCCATTTGCATGGTGACCAGTGACTAAACCAAATCTGCCTTGGTTCTGACAGCTGCCCTTAGGATTTTCTCTCACTCTCCCTAAAATAGTGTTTGTGCAATCACAAGGAAGCAAGAAAAACAAAGGATTCACAAAACATATCTGAATTCCCCTTTCAATGGCAGCTCATTTCCCATTTGTAGTTTCGCACTGAGCATTCCTTAATTCAACAACAAAACAGTGGATGATCCACAAAGTCTATGGGGAAGTCTTTAATTTCAGTTTCCTTTGTGTAATCATTGATAAATACATCCTCAGTGTAGACACTTACTAGACACAAAGAGCTCTGCATCTGGCTACAAGGATGTAGGTGAAATGTGTAAACTAAATAATGTACAAACTAATACATATCACTAATGCAGGTATAACCTTAAAAATCACAACTTCTAAAATTCACAGAATTTCAGTTTACAAAAAGATCACCACCTTTGCTAGAGCAATACACTGCTTTCACCTGAAATACCACTGCATTTTCCAGACTCCTGGAATCAAGTGGCTGCTTTGCCATATGTACTCTAACAAATACTGTTTCAGCAAGTGTCACTGGAGGAACTCCTGTGTTAAACAGTATACTGGAGGTCTGCCACCCAAAGAAAAGACCTAAGGAAGCCTTCCTTTTGTTGAACACATATTTGCTTCAAATATTATGACACTCCAGAACAGTGTGACATTTATGAACATCTGAAAACGTTCTGGCCATGTGGAAACACTATGCTTGCATTATTTTATTTTGCTTTTAATTTTCATTGTCAAAGCAGACAGAAGTTTAAATATTGAAGGAACTAAGCATAAATTCATTAAACTTATAAGTTTATTTATGTAAGCAGAGAAAAACAGGAAACTAAAAACAACTTCAAAATATTTTCAGTAATCGAAATGAAGTAACTGACATTAAGTAGGGAAGGGAAATCTGTATTTTAATATGCAATTTTAATATAACACCTACTTAGGCTGGCATTTGAGAGCTCACATAAATATTTTAACATTCTAAATTGCATCTATACTGAACTGTACTTAATCACATTTATTATTGTAATTTTCACTGAAACAGAAACCTGGTAAACGTACATTTAATCTCAGTAACTTAAAGCAGTAACAGAGCTGTACCTTTGCCTGCACTCTATGTCCATCTTCGTTGTGCCCAGGACTATTTCCAAGTGGAAATGACTCCTTAAGCTATAAATGCACAGTAAGATACATAACTGGCTGCATGACTGAAATGGCTTCCGGAAGGAGGAGGCAAAATCTGAACTGTCACCTCCAGCTCTGTTTCTCAGTGACATGGAGGCAGACTCCCACAAATAGCTGGAAAGTTATATTAAGAGGTTGTGTGATGTCCTGCCAGGGTCTTTACTAGGCTTCTAGAGTACAAAGGTCATATATTGTTTATTTATAGATAAGGAGGATGTGGCACAAACCATGAAGCTTAGGGAAGCTTGTGCTTCTAACCTAAATAATTTTGTGTAATAATGCAATATACACCACATTTTGAGAAATTAATTAAGAGATGTCCCCTTTAACCAATATACAGTTTGGATTTGAAAAGAAAACATTCATGTCTAACTCTTGTTCAGCTGGGGCAGAGCTTACTTTGACTTATGATTTAAAAGAAATTTACAGGCGATTCCCCCTCATTTGCACAGACTGAGCAGTCTCATGATGAGGATTCCTCTTACTATGTATTTGTAGAGCATTTAGCACAGCTGTATCTTCTATCTCTACACACAAAACTACTTTCCCCTCTGCATTTGATGGTTGGACTCGATGATCCTCGAGGTCTTTCTCAACCTAAACAATTCCATGATTTGCATAGCAACTGTAGATGTTGCAAGCACAATGCTATGTGTCCACCCTGGGCTATAGGGCTTGGTTAAAGTTTGCTTCTCAGCCCAATCCTACCGATCACTCGGTCAAATCACTCGTGCCTTGCCTCTGCTCCCCTGGGACCAGGTAGTAGAGTGCTAATGTTTGCCAGACAGCTGTTGTGTGCCTTAATTATCTCCACAAAGGGAAACAGAATTACTGCAAATTCTCATCCAAGGACATTAAATGCATGCAGTGTCTGTCAGTAACATCAGCAAATCAGTCAGTATTTTGAGTGCATACAAACACAGGCTGCTCTCTAACAAATAAACATTTTTTTCCTCTTTTCAGTTAAAGAAAGGACTAAAGTAGCCCCCAGTCCTGTAGTGAACCCTGCTTTACCTCCCACTCCTCACTTATTAACAGGCTGGAAAACAAAAGCATATTGTGCCTCCCTCTCGACACTGTTTTTATTTGAACATTTCTGATTTTCAAACCTGACAGAGCCTTTAATAAGACATAATAGGTAAGCTGAATGTCAGTCCCAAGAGTCAGAAAAACACTCCATTTTAACCTGTCTGAAATGCAGCAAACAGCTTCAAGAAAGAAAATGAACAGACAGAATTACTTCAGTATTCTGTGTTAAGACACTTCTACTGTATCAGTCCAAAACACAGGTGTGCACTTGACATATATGGCCTCTGGATGATGTATAAAGTCACTGATTTTAGAAGTTTACATTCAGGCTTTTTGCTTAGGCTGCATTTAGTTTGATTATAAACCATATTTTCCAAATTCAATTCAGAAATTAACTGATTTCTTACCTTATCTGAACAATACGGCTAATGGGGATGTTCCCAAGGCTGTGAGGCTGGTCATGGCTGGTTACTCCTGTCCCACAGTGGTGAGGTTTGTGGTTTCCTGCGATGATGGGCAGGACCATTTTCTCACTCTACTGACCCTCACAGTTTCCTTCCAATTTCTGCTCAACAGCAACACCTGTGGGAAAAATAATTCCCATTTTTACTGCTTCCAGCATCTCAAGCAACTTCTGACATTGCTTTTGATGGGCTGCATCTTTCACTGCCATCAGTGTACTGTCCATGGCATCTTCTTCCTACACCTGCTATACTGCTGCCCTCATTCTTCTCCACCCTAATGATGACTTTTCATTCGTTCTGTTATCCTTCCCCTTTACCCTCTGCCTATCAAGAATACTTATAAAAACCCAGAACTGTTTTGTTTATACACTGGGTTAAATGTGAGCATCCAGGTTTATTTCCTGCACTGAAACAGATTTTCGAAACAGCTTCTCTATTTTCCACTGCTAGTGACACCACTGGTATCAGATTTTCAACTGAGCACAGCATCAACCTGTTCCTGCTCCAGTTCTTATGATGAGATATTTGGAATAGCTCAGGGCCAATACAGCTGAGCATTTTTCAAAGTCCAGTCTTCTATCCTGCAGTCTAAATAGAACTTCAGAATTTTTGACATTGTGACCCTAATCTTACAGTGCCCTATTATGTCATATAAAAAAGAAGGTATTTTGTCTTCTCTCAATCTTTGTCTTTGCCTAAGGAATTTAGGATATAAGTGGATCAAATATTGTACTATACACAGCTTATCTTGAATTTTAACCTGGAACTCTACTCATTTAGAAATACCACTGTTATGTAATGAAATGTCATGCATTATATTTATTATATTTTACTGAAAGAGAAGATTTGACTTTTAAGACAGCTCATTTTCAGTGGACTAAAATCTGCAAAGTTCATTTGCATTAAGAAACCTTCGCAAAATGAAATCTAGTAAGGAAAAATTCCCACAGATATCAAGACCCTATGGTGATTCAGTTAAAATCAGTCTTTCAATGATCATGATTTTGTATGTTTGTTTGGCTGGTCATTAGGTTTTGCAGGAATAAGCTATTTAGTCTACGAAACCTGATGAGGAAATTGTAATTTTAATACTTTTCCCTTTGCATTTTTTTCCATTTGAAGCTCTTACTGTGTTTTTATTTCATAGAAGGTGCTACAAAGAGGAAACCATGCCTGCAGACACAGCGGCTCAGGCAGCTGAAGTTACTGAAGTATTTATTAGCCCATCTCAAGGACATCTTGTGTCTCAATGTGTAACAGACTGATGATCTATGTTCTTCCTGTCTTTAGATGTTAGGGTTCTTCATGCCCCTTTACCTCTCTCTTCCTCTCACTTCTGTCTATCATTCATCCCTCTTATCACTGGCAAGCAGAAACATCCCAGAACACGTTGATCTCAATAAGCTCCCAGTTAGAATCAGGGCTCTACACAAAATGGACACTATCCAACACAGGACAGCAATGTCAAAAGCATATGGTGTTTATCCAGCAAACAAAAAAAACCCCCCACCCTAAGTGTTGCAACAGGATCAAATTTTACAAACAGAGAGGTACTTCTAGAGTAACACCCAGACTCAGTACCCCAGCACAACTCAGTCTAAAATGTGCAGAGGAGTTAAATGCATACTTAAATGCTTCATTAACTGGAACTCATTGGGAGTTTTTCTGCTATTACCAAATATGCCCACACTTAAAACTGATATGTCTGATAAGACTTAACTTGTCTTGAAGCACAGACCCTTTAGGTTACTGGTTATTTCACTCACAAGGCAACCTGGTCCTGGATTACTTAACTGTGCCCTATCCACCACACTAAGCTAAGGCCTAAACATGAATTACATTTCACAATCTTCAAAATCTTTTTCCAGTTTCACTTTCAGATTCCATAAGGCATCCTTCCATTTCAAACTAGCACCAGGTAGTTTCAAAACAAACAAAAATGAAGTGGCTCTTCACAACAGGTGCTGTAGGACTACTTGTGAGGGAGGCTGCAAGGCTCCGAGGGAGGTCGGGCAAGTTTACAGAACAGAAATCCACTTCAGTTGCTAATGAGAAAGAAACTACGCCTGGCTGCATGTTTCTCTGGGGTGGGGGGGCACCAAGAGATAATTTAGCTGAAATATGATCTACAATTTCCTTGTCCTTACACACTTCCTTAGGCATTTGGGTTTGGACAGGGCTGAGGACAGGTGCCAGTCTGAGCAGCTGGACAGTCCTCCTGCTGCAGGATGAGTCCCAGCACTAAGCTCAGATGTTCCAACCCTTCCTGAAGGGAACTCTGACTCCGTGCACACTGCTGGAGCGAGTGATCAGCAATAGTTAAACAAAATGCACAGCATTACACGCTGAGGCTTAACCAAATCCTGTTTCAGCCCACTGGCTGAAATTGGGCAAAAAAGTTTCACAATTTTTAAACTTTACCATTTTAAGGAAAAAACAACCCATTTTTTCAGTTCCACCCAAAACGAAATAGCTGCAGGTATGCTTAAAGAATAATAGAGGCTTTGGGAATTTTAATGGAGTTCACTTTCATATTCCAAATTAAATTTCATACACCCAACCAAATCAGAACTGCCATAGTGATTACCTCAAGTTCTACTGATCTGTTACCAAGCTTAATGACTTTTAATTCAACCTGTCCACCTGCACAGATGAGTCCTTAGTATTCTTAGCTAAGTCACGGAGCAAAAATGATTGAATCTGTGAGAAACACAAACTTGCCTCTTCCCTGCTCCTATTTATTCCTATCAGAATCAGATGTAAGAAGAAATTCCACCAGAAATGTTTTTTTTCAAGAGGCTTCCAACTAATTCTTCAGATTCAGCTAAAGAACAGACTTCTGTGCATTTCTCCAAACTGATTCTCCTCATCTCTCTGTACAGGACACGAGAACAAAATCACAAAAGGGGCAGGGGCCATGACTACAGTAACACAGAAACTTCACAGATCTATACAGGCCTCTGTGAGCAGCCAAGCTCTTATTTTCATCTTTTAGGTGAGAATTTTAAGATACTGAATCTTGAAATGGATTATAATTTTGCCAAATGAAATTTCACCCAAATACACTCAGCAATCAATTCCACCGATTACAATCCATAAACAGTGCCTTGGCTGCAGCCTGGCATGAAGGATGTAGTTACTTGGAAACATGCTTTCAGTTTCAGGGATGAAAGGCAAATCTGAAAAGTTGAATTGTTTAGATTGAAGGCAAAAATATTGCCTCCTGTCTTTATTCTAAGCAGTACAGCAGTTTTGTTAAATTGCTGAGAAGTGCCTTGCATTACCAACACTCAAAGCAGGCTGATCGCAGGGTGAGATCACCCTTGGAGTGTGTGGTCCCCATGTACTATTGCAGGTTCAGGGTCATCCTAACTGTTGTGCCTTTGTTTTTCTAAGTGTAGGGAGAGAAAAATCTAGCTCCTCTGAGGTTTGGGATCTAACCCATCTTTGTATCATTTTTAACACTGATTTTCCTGTGGGTTAAAACAATCCTCCCACTATGCACAGGAGGCTACTGGGATGTGTCCTGTGAACCTCCTCCTTTTCTCCTAGCAGACTTCTGCCTGATGATCTCATTCTCCACTCATATCTTCTCATCCCATCTGTGGGCCGATAACTCATAAATCTGTCCCTCCTTTCATGGCTTGTCTCATTTCTTCTGATCCTGTCTCACATCTCTTCTTGGGTGTTTTGTTGGCAGTTATGAGTCACTATAACTCAGACTTAATTCATATCTGAAACCCTTTTCCCTCCTCACGTTACTGTTCAATAAATGCTACTTAGGTCCAATGAATGCCTGCCTCCAGAAAAAAAAAAAACCAACAAAACACAAAACCAAAAAAACCACCAAAAACCAAACAAAAAAACCCCCACCAAACAAAAAAAAACCCAAAAGAAACCAACTCAAAAAACCAACCAACCAACCAACCAAAAAAACCAAACCCAAACCAAACCAAACCAACCCAAAACCCAAACAAAGCAAACAAAAACCAAAACAAAACAAAAACCCCAAATCCCAATGTTTTTGAACATTATCAAGGAAACCAAACTTACACACCACAATTTCAGGAATTTTAATAATGAAGGCTGTCCTTAAATTTTTTTTGTCCCTCCTCAGTGTCATCATTGCATTTAGATTTTACAGCTGACATTCAACTAACTGCTCCTGCCTAGTCTTCATTTTGCATCAGGCACTGCTCAGGTCTGGGCTGTGTAGTAGGTGCAAAGCCATAGCTTTGAAACAGAAGCATCCAAACTTGCCCATCAACTTACCAGCACCCTCACATCACCATCACCACTCAGTGCAGAACCAAAGTTCAAAACACAGAACCAATGCTCCTGCAGTGTCTGGAACCATTGCCTTGGTTACCAGACCCAGCAAACATCACATTCTCTATTAGTTGTTTGATACCAGTTCTTCCTGTGCTCAATGCAGAGTGTTTTGGAATGATAAGGACCAGGGTTTTGAGAGTTTTGCGAAGTTTTATAATTAGGAAAAGTTCCTCTTATAATGCCATCATCTTCTAGAAATACTGACTGTGATAAAATACTGATTTCAAGTTTCTCAGGTCCCAAAACTACACAAAATTTGTGAAATGGCAGTGCTCTTTCTGTGAAAACAGAACCAAATTGAAATCTGCATCTCTCAAACACAGCAACCCTTATAAGTAGTCTTTTATACCTGTAATTTTTTTAGAAAATAGTGTATCAGGGTAGTATTAGAAACATGAAATGTTTGCAAAAAGCATTAAGTACATTTTTGTCCCAAAGAAGAAAAAAAATTTCCTTTCTAAAATAGCTTGCTACTCATAGTTACCCAAATCATATACAGGCTGAATTTTTAAAGAGGAAAATCTGACTTTTAGAGTTTTTTTATTTTAAGGAACGATCACAATCTGAAATTCAAAGTCTATTTTCCCCATAATGATGAGTTTTCAGAACATTAAGGAAGGACAGTAATTCTCGTCTAAAATACTGGATGTTTGATTTGACCACCACCTTTCGGTACAAAATGAGTCCATAATTTCAGGTTATAGAATGTTCTCAGGTACTACTCTACCTATTATCAATACAATTCGTGTAAGGCTTGTTTCTCATGTCTTTAGGTGATAACTCTTTTGAAGGAACCTGTTTTACCACTGAGTGGTAAAACATTTTTTAATCTCAAGTGTACTTATTTTCAAAAAGATTAAAAGTTTAAATTATTTAGTATAATTAATCTTCTTACAAAAAACCAGTATCACTCTTCAAAGTTGAACAGTAACCTTTCTTAAATCTACATTAGGAGATTCTGACAGCAGTTTCCTGTTCTTACAGAGAAAATTGTAGTTCTAAACTGAGACTGAGGATGTTTCTGAAGGCTAATGAGCTGGCTCAAGGTCCTAAAACACTTGGTAGAAAACCAAGAATTTTCACCACTGACTTTACTTTTTTTGGGATGCCACAGCAAGCAACTACTTGCATTGGAGGTCCAATGCTGAAAACAAACATAAAAAAATAAAAGACAAAATACTGAACAGAAAAGTACTAATGAGATTACACAATCATTCACTGGTCCCATGTGTTACATCTGCATATTGTGCCGCAAAACCTCGTGCTCTGGGATTTACGATCAATTTTCCATATAACTTATCTGAGGTTCTCTCAGATGAAGCAAAGTGCATGAAGTCCCAGAAGTAGTTTGGTAGCAGAATCTCAAAGAGTACATCAACAGTGTCTATGAACACGCTGTCAAAACCACGGGAATGCACACATAAAAAAATACCAACATGAATAAAAATCTGGAAGCTGATAGAGTATGTAGTTCAAGAATTAAAATAATATCCAGGGTGACTTTGCTGTTTACTTGCATTTGCTTTTCAGGCAGTCACATATGATAAAAAATTCAACAAGAGTGATTTTTCACATATCAGCTATATAACCATTAAATATATACCCTTAGGAAGTACCTCTGCTTTTGTGGGTTTGTTTAAAATACTTAATTATGGAAAATAGTTAATTATAACAGCATAATCATTGGAGTGAGATAATGTAGGATTGCAATGACTGGACAAATAAAATGTTTTCTCTGAATGCACCTTGGTATTGGTGCACTCTGCAAGCACAACTCTTACCTTTACTCCCATGGGCAGCTCATTTGTTTCTCCCAATTAATTAGCTAAAAAGCTGTGTACAGCCAATCTCTGCACTTACATCATCACACAAACATGTATGTAATTACTTGCTGCCATTAAGCTGTCACTTTGCGCATCCATAGCATGCCTGTCATCACCTGCTCACACGGAGCATGGAAAAGGAATCACACAAGTGTTCTCCTCACTTCAGAGACATGAAACATAGACTCAACACAGTTGTGCTACTTTCTCCTGTATGTATTCATAAAACAAAAATCTATCTTCCTATTATCTAGAAAATTACAACATTTCTTTAGATTGTTCTCGCTTTCCAACTAGAAAGTCTCATTTCTGCACTGAGAAGAACTGTAAGGGCCTTATTTTCTTTCAGCTGTATACACAACATACACACAACCTAAACCTCACAAAAATCATTGAGACCTGGCAAGTGGCACAGGACCTCTAGCATCTCTGAGAACCAAAATGTATTCCTTCCTCACTGCAGGCCTAGCCCAGGACCAAACTTCTGAGGTCACTGGGAGTGTTAGTGTGCTTTAGCCCACCAGCAGAGGAGGGGCTGTTGGCTTTGCCCAGTGGATGTCAGAGAAGCATCCTCTTTCTCCACCACTTCTCAGATGGCCATCAGTGCTCTGGGCAGTAACAGATGGTAAAACCTGACCTGGCTAACAGATGTGATGGACACCAGCATCAACATGTGTTGAACTTGGAGCTGCAACTCTACCTTTTCAAATCTGGCTCCATCTTTAAGTTGCATGGGGGCATCCTGACTAAACAACTTTCATCCTTCACATGACTTTTTGTTTATTTACGTTATTTTCTCACCCACTTTGTGTAAGTTAACAAGAACAAGAACTGCAGAGCACAACACCTATATGCACCAATTACTGGTGTAAGATATGAAAGTGCAAATACCTGAACATCTTGCAGATTAGTCTCCAGTGGCTTCTCTTTGTGTGTTCTGAGTTCATTTTGCCAGATTACTGCTCTTTCATTTCAGGGGCAGCCTGAGACAGATATGCTGGAACAGCAGAAGAAAAAGCCATCTGAGTATGAGTTCAGTTAGAAAATACAGAATAAACACAGCAAAAGTCAAAACATCATCATCTAAGTACTGTTACCCCCTACAGTCTGTTTGACTGATAAATGTGACATACCATGCAGAACAGATAAACAAGCAACAGGAAACAAACCATTTCATTTCATAGGAAAGGATGGAAAATATTTGCACTGTTCCTTTAAGCAGTTATTTTGAACCTTCTGAACTGAGCCACCCTCAAGACTACAGGCAGTGCTTGAAGCTTTGCTGGATTCAGTGTCTACTTGGCCAACCCTTCTCCTGCTCCCCTTCTTCAGTTGAACCAGAAAAGTGTTTTAGCTGGGGTACAACATCTGCATACACAGACACCTCACTGGCTTAGGCTGACTCACCCGGAGTGTGCATGTTATAGGAAAGCTACAATCCAAACCTAACGAAAACTTTCCATCTCTTGGTTGCTCAGGAACTGGGGACAAATGATTTGCTGTTCACCAGGGCCAAATCATTCGCCATAAAAAATGGCATAAGGTTGCATCGAGTAAAGTGACGCTGCGCCAGTTCATAGAAGCAGAGAATTTGGGAAAACACCTGTGAGATACCTCTAAATTCATCAGAATAAACACCAGAGAATCGTTTTCTCTCGAGGCCCCTAAGAAAATGTGTGTTCTACCTTTGTGGAAGAGTCGGTTCACTGACATTAACATGAAGATAAATCAACATAATAACACATATATTGCAACTTCACATAGAGCTGAGTGAGAACAGAAATGTTAAGAGAGTGACCAGAGTATACTTCATTTCTCTTTCTTTGGTATTTTCCTTGATTCTTCTCATCTTTCAAAACCCCAGGCAGCCCTACCAGCCAGACACTGCCATGGGCCATATCAGGCACAATTCCAATTCTCCTCAACTCCCTGGTTCTCCAGGTCTCTGCCTCTCCTCACCATTCTGTCCTGATGACTGCATGGCAGATCGATGTGTCACCTCAACACAGGGCAGACAGCAGCACAGAGGTCTTATTAAAATCCAGACCCAGTAGCAAAACACCCCCATGCTGGTTCCAGTTTCAAAAGGTTCTGTTTAGTAAGTTTTTGCCTTTCTGTGAACATACGACTCTATAGATCCATTTCAAACAGGTCTTAAAACGCATCTATTATGCATGTAAAGTACTTTTCATAAAGGTATTCTTTCATTAGATATTGCTGAGCTTGGGTCTCTTATGAATATTGATGTAAGCCTGACTGCCGTGATGCCACTGGCGGGGGCACCGGGCATCCACCCGTGGTTTCAGGGGCTGCTGGGCTGCTTCAGGGGGCAAAGGAGGGCGGCGAAGGTCTGGCAGGGTTTCACCTAACCCACCGGTGTTCCTGGTGCGCCAAGGAAGGAGAGACAAGCAGAGGGGCTCCCCAGATGGTTTATTTGGGCACCAGGGTCGTGCCAGAGAAGCACTGGCACGGCGTGTTATAGTTACATATATACCAACACAAGGGGGCAGGGGAGGATACAAACATCCTATGGGGTAGGAATGCAGGGTTTGAATTTGGTGGGCGTTGTATAGGATTGTGAAACACAAGCCCTCCAGGGGGGGTAGATCAGACATGGGGGGGAGGGGGCGGGGAGACAGCAGTGCCTGGCAATGAGATAAACCGAAACCTGGCCAACAGCACACGGCAACACCTGACATGTTCAAAACTTTTCAGAAGATACCATCTTCCTTAACAGCAATTTCTCAAGATTTTGGGTCCCTCTGAAGATTGCTGAACCTGATCACCCAAAATCACTGATTGTTTTCCAATTTTAAGGCAAGGTATATTGTGAAAAATTACGGAGTGGGCACTATTTGGAAGAGACGGGATGGTTTACACATCAGTAACATCCCACGGAGTTCAAAACCATGTCCTTTCCTGGTAGGCAAATTCAGCCAGTAGCTGCAAGTACATAATCTCCCTAAAGTACACTGTAAGGCTAGAGAGGAAAACGATAAAGTAAACTCTGTGCGCTGAGTAACTGCAGGGAGTCTTAAGCTGAGGATCTAATAATTAGTCTTATCTCTATCAAGGTGCAAGAAGAATAAGCTGAGAAGTGCAAGAATGCCAGACAAGGCCCCAGGCTCTCCACAGCTGTAGAGAAGCCTCACTGTTCTGGAGAATTTTAAGGCAGATCTCACACAGAGGGAACATGAGACATTTCTTTTTGCTGCCATGCTGCTGACACAGGTGTCTGGAACGTACATTTACCCACACATTTCCCTTCACTCAAGGCCCGGTGCTGGATTCCCCTTTTCAGGGCTGCTCAGGCACAGTGAGCAGCAGGTGCACAGAGAACAGCTCCAGGGCAGCCAAACTTCTGCTGCCTTGTGGTGGGGAAAGCCCAGGGAAAACTCTCTTTTAAAAAAGAGATGTCTTCCTTGGAGTTCTTCCACTTCAATCTCTGCTTTGCACAAGCAAGTATTTTAGACTTTGAGATTTACTGGTGATTATTACACATTGAAACTGCAGCTGACATTTCACCTTCTGGACTGAAGGGAACACCCAGGACAAGAAGGAGATCACTCCTTCCCCATGCTCTAATACACACTCAAACAAAACAGTACCAGGCTGGAGTGCAGTTGCACACTTCTTTGTCTGGACTCTCTCTGGATGATGTGCCTGAGTAACAAGTTTATGTGACTCTTGCTCCAAAACAAAGACAGTTTCTGTCTGAAATGTGCAAATGATATGGCACCACGTTCTTTGATTTTACATTTGCATGGTACTATGGACTCTCAGCTTTCTCCTGCTCTAACAGAAACTGCATTATGGGTCACTTGCAAATGCCCACTGAAAGCAAGTGGAATGTTGTCACTGGCTTCAAGGAGAGCCAGAACAGCTTTAGTGTAATTTTAAAAGTGTAGCAAACAATATCCATTTCCTTGGGCAGTATAAAATACTGTACTTGGCATATAAAAAACTGTTTGACGAAGGAAAAGGACTCCAAATTTCTCTTTTTAGTGCTTCAAGTCTTTTCAATGCTTATGGCCCTCCAGGCACCTGCACTACAAACAGAGCACTGGAGGAAGAGAAACTGGGAAAAATGTAACTCATATATGAGTAAATGACCTAATCTGCAACACAAATCTGTAGCAAGCCTGGTTTCAATGCCAGTGAACTCCAAGACAAGTTTCATCTTCACAGCAAACAGCAGAACATTTTTACTCAGTGTTACAAAGCACGAGCACTTTACAAGTTCATCTACTTAAAACATATTGCCTGTAATTGCATCAAGTGAATGTTTATGCCACGTGATTTTTTCCCCCCACATTTTCTAAAGCTCTTGCAAAGTCCAAAGCCGTCTTTCTGCATTTTCTGAGAGAGACAAAACAGAATGAGAAGTTTGGGTTACCCTACACCTTCACTTCTCAAGCAGAAGACAAATGTATCATTCTTACTTCAAGATTAAGTTTTATTACCTGATATATTGTTGTGGCTTTCAAGTCTAGTTTAATTCACCCCAACATCAACTGACAAAACAAAATCTGACTTTTATTTACACAGCCTGAAAGAAAGTATCCCTGGCAGGCTGAAGCACGTGGACAGGAGCAAATACCTTTATCTGTTGCACAGTTTGCACAAACACACTCTTTGCAGCCTGCAGTGCCCACCTGGCAATTCTGAAAGTCCAACAGTACAGTACCGCTGCTATTTGTACCACTGTATTTGCTATTTGACTGGGGGATGAGATCCACAAGGAATACCATTTAAATAGAAAGTCTGACCCATAAAGTCACTATCCTACTCCATAGGTCTGTTCTCTGCCAAATAAACTGGTCCAAGTCTGTCATCATGTGTCCCATCTGCCTTTCCAGTGACCCTGTACCAGCAACCTCATGCAGGTAAATCCCCAAGGAGCTTGTTCCAGGAAGGGCCTCTAATGCTGCATGTAGAGAGGGCAGATGGGATTTGCAGCAAGCCACAGCTTGATCATCCTGAGAAAATGCCGTTCCTTAGGCAGCCCCTCTCCTTTAACACATGTATGGGGAGGGGGGCCAAAAAGCCCCTAAAGCAGAGGAACAGCCCTGCTCAGCCTCACAGGGACTTTAAAGGCTGTGAAAAAATCAAATGCTACACAAATTATATCCAAGACTCACAGGCACAGCCTTTGTTAGTGCTGAATGCAATGATGATGATAATTTGAAAAAGCCAAACTTTACATTAAGAATCTGACTGAAAGGATTTAGACCTGAGGGTTTAACCTAGGAGATTTTCCTTACAGTAACCCAACCTAGCTCAATGAGACTATCTATATCAAATCCATAGTGCTATTTTTATTTCCACAGTGGAACTGCACTACCAAACATACTGACTTGAGCAGGCCACAAAGAAGAGTGCTGGCAAAAATGATTCTGAAATAATTTTAGTTACATAAAATGCCTGTGTTGCTCTGGCATGTTCTGTCAAGAAACAGTTCACAAGGCTCTGTCTTGAAGGTTACGCTTATTACTTACGTGTACAGAAACCATCACTTAGGATGAACCATCTGTATTTTAAATACAGGGGACTGAGGCATGGAAAAAAAATAATGTCCATCCTCTCCTAAGAAACAGTGTAAAAACCTATCCAAAGTAAATACATGATTTGTGAACTACTACACACTGGGCTTTTATTTTCAGTTAAATGTTTCTTTCCTAATCCTTTTAGGACTAGAATATCATTAGCCTAATTGAAGACTATATGCCTTTATTTCCTCTTTCCCCTCAGAGCAAGGCCACACCAATCAGCATGTGTTCATCCTGCAAATCAGTCTCTGGGAGCGGTGTGCTTTCCTCAGCAGCTGGATGCCGGCTTCATTGCCGAGCTCCACTCAGCTGCTCTGCTACTTTCCACTAAAATGCAGCACGTCAATCACTTGCACTGCTCATGAGAATTAGCACAACACAAGTCTAATTAGAAACTAAACACTGTGTTATCTGCAATGATTTGGAGATGGAGTAAGCTGATATGTGTTTTAGGAACCTTTCTTGCTGCACAGTAGTTCATGATAACACCCACCTCACAGCTCATTAGTGAATCAAAATATTATACTGTATAAATACTACTTTGCTCTTTCCCTTTTACAGAAGCCTCAGGTCTCAGAAGCCTCCATTACCGAGCACACGTGACTTGGTTATATTGGAACATTGTAGGAAATGCAAAGCAGCCCTGACTGTCCAAAACCAGCAAAATGAAAGGCAGTATACTGTGTACTTTGGTCCCCTCTCTAGAGAAGTAGCCCAGCTAGCCTCCAGACATTTTACACTGCAATACCTATCAGCAGAGCACAAAGAAACTCTACACTGCATGATGCTGTGCGTGGACTGTTGGTCCTTCTGCACTGGGCTGATCCCTTTTGCTCGCTCCTTCCTGCAGAAAACAACATAACCCACTATAAATCCAGACAACACTACTGCAAGCTTCAACCAGGAATCCTAATATGAGTAGGGGGAAACCCAAGAAAGGGACGTGAAGGGATACACAGCTGTTTTGCTGCACGGCTTCTCCAAGGGGGAACTGGAGAGCACAGACGTAGACCACGTTCTCACTTGTAGTTGAGATAAACATTTACAAGCCATTCATTTTAAAAAGGAAGGCGTAAGGTTAGGACACAACCTTACTTCAGTGTGAAGGCAAGCCACCCCAGCTCACTGCACTGCAGACATCCAGCAGAGATCCATACTGTTCCACTGCTCTGTTATTACAGGTGGGCTGGATTTTAGATTCAATGAGGAAGGTGCAATTTTATGGCTCTGTGGAAAAATCTTTAAAATGCTGGTGGGTAGATGTCTAATGATGCCAGTCTGGTGCTGCAAAACATCATATGAAGATAAAGCACTGAAGAAAATGTCTGTGTGCCAATGAATGGGCATTTAGGCAAATAATTCTAAACTGTACATGCAGATTTGGTGTCATTACACTACTATGACTGATGCCTACCCTGCTTTTCTTCTTTTAAAAGGGTGCAATTCTGATGCTTTATCATTAGCTTTCTAGCTGGAAGCGGACATAACTTGGAAGACACCAAAAAAAGACACTGGGAGATTAATCTACAGAGAAAATCTGCAGATTTTGAAAAGCCACAATCTACTTCTGGCTTGAAAGATGAAACACACTTCTTGTTTGTATCACATCCCCCATGCTTCCCATATTGATATATACGTGTAAACAATTTTTTAGTGTCGGAAGCTATCGGATATCACCTTGTATCAATTAGCAAGTACATATTTATAGCAATTTCTTATAAAAATTGAAGTAGGTCAAAGACTGAAAGGTGGTAAGTTTGGACTTTTGTGTCACAACCTGAGACAGTTTAAGACATGAATCTCCTGCACAGAGCTGAATGCTTTGAAACCTCTGAAAGGGTTTTCTAGATTGGCTCTCCAACACTGCCATTTCCAGAATGATCAGTGGTTTTTAAACTTTAGCTCACAATTTTTTTAAAAAAATTGTAAAATCCATACAATCCATGATAGACTTGGGTAATTCTGCAGGAAAAAAAATTTGTACAAATATATTAAATGTAAAATTCTTCCATTGTGAAACTGGCTTCTCATCACTAACAGCCTTAAGTGGACCCTCAGCCTCAGCTTACAATTCCTCTCAGTCAGGAGGAGAGAGAGGAACCCCTCAAGAGGTTTAGTCCAGGCTTAGCAAGCAATTCATTCCAACACCAACTGCAGAGAACCAAAGCTCTGGAATGTGCAATTCTGAAAGCTTGAGAACACTTTTTTTTAAGAAGCACCAGACACGACCATGACTTGGAAGTACGAACTGTGCCAAACCAGAAAAGGTGTTTTGCATTATTTATTAACCTCAAAAATTATGAATGCTATATTTAATTCTGAAATCTGCAAATACTCTTCAGTGAAAAGCAAGTATACTTTTTCTGGTGAGATAGATATGCTGTGCTTTGTGAAGTTCTAGCATTTTCAGATAGGCCACTCACACAAACGTGATTTTTACTAGAAAGATTTTTCCATTCTGGAATACTTTTATTGCCATTTGGTTTTCCTCAATAATAACACGTGCAAAACAAATATTTCCTGTGACTCTAGGAACTGCTTCAGACACTGAGACTGGGACTGCAATCCATATCCATAACAAACTCCACTGAAATCTTGGCTCCAAAAGCACACATGAACTTGAAAATCAAAACTAGTGCTACTCTCATCAGATCAAAAGCAAATAAATAGGAACATGTTTTAGAGCACCTGGCTGGCATCTCATTGAAAAATGGGGTACAGATTTTTAACTTCAAATAAAACTCAGTTTTATACTATTCTAAGCAGGCACAAGAATTATCTGGGAGCTTCTGCTGATTTTCAGTTGACTTCCAACTGAGAAAATGTGAGAAGTCAAATGACCAGGCCTGCCATGTCCTATCTATGAACTTTTGAAGAGACTATATTTTTATGCACTGTTCTAGTAAGGAAAAAACAAAAGGCAAAAATCCAGATGTAAAGCAATACTCAACTGCTGGGAACCTATTTGTAAGCATTATGTCAGCAATTACGTCAGCATTAACTTATAATTAAAAAATCAGGAAAAAGTAAGATGAAAAGAAGGAAACAAAGACTTTGGGAAACACATAAAACTCACAAAATTTTCCTTACTTAATTAAAGAATGGTGTTGACTGGCATTGCCAAGCTTTGCAGTGGCTCTGGCATGTCTGATTTTGCTGTAAAATTCTGAATGTATTTTTGTTTCATGAAATTTACTGTTCCTGGTTAAAAGGGTTTTTTTTCCTAAGAGGTTCATCTTCTACTTATATGCAGATGAAAATGATCTAACTTGAGAAGGTTACACTTATGAATAGATCCCAGAGACATTTTAAAAAAGGGGTGTCTCTTTAGTGCAGAAAACTAGTACAGTTTGTCTGCAGTTTAACACACCAGTAGGATCTTAGTGCAAGGTGTGTAAAGATGGATATTCTTTTCATTCTAGGCTAGCTTTCAGGTAATAAACATTATGAACTTGCTTTTCCTGAGAATTAATTGCCATAGATCCACACCAGTCTGATCAGGTGGAAAGCAGTACAGGGCAAGACTGAGAAATGAGAATTTCAGTTAAGCCACAAAGCACATTAATAAAGGTGTGATCTTTATAAAAAAAATAAATGTTCATACCTACATAATGTATATATGTATGTTTTAGATTGTTCTGTATTTCTGGTAATAACTGTGGTCATTGCACAGAGAACAGTAATTTGTCCAAACCAAACCATAAATAATTAGGGCCAGGATTTTGACATCGGATCTGTGTGGGTGGATTTTTGCACCCCCGCGGATTCAATGGCAGGATCAAAGATTAGGAAAGCCAGAAATATACTCAGAATGTGAATATTGCTCAAGTCCATCACCTGGCATTTCCAGTGCAGGGAAGGGTCTGCTTTCACTGCCATCCTCCCATCTGAGGGCCTGGGACAGACACTTGCAGAGCAGCAAACGATGGCATTCTTGTCCCACCCTGCGCACAGCAGCCAATTCCTACCCCATCCTCCTCTTCCAGTTACGAGTTAGAGCTAAGTAAACACAGAGCGGGCACTTGGAGTTTTACTTCTCTTGACTATTCTAATAAAGTAAGTTTAGCCTAAACCCCTCCTCTCAAGCTATATATTGAGCTTACATTATAGGCTCTATTTTTTTTTTTTGACTTCCTAAAAAGCAGCGTTTATTTTTACTTCATCTGTTCTGAAAGTAATCAGAGAAAAACTCCACCCATCACTAGTGTTTATGGTGTGGGGCGGGGGCAGATCTGCTGCTCCTGCTGAGGAAGTCTTGGACGGCTGTCACACGAAAAGTAACTCGATGCTATCAAATACCCTTGTTTCCCTTGATACAAGAGAACTTGCTGCAGTAACATTTGGGAATCTTGACTTAAATCATCATCAAAATACAGCTCCCATTCATAGGGAATAGAAGGGAATATACTACGGATGACATTATGGACAGAATCAGCCCAGATGATGTTCCCCAGTTGCCTTAATTTGCGGGAAAAATTCAAAACTTATCAACAACTTAGCTGATTTCCATGCAAACAGGATTTCAACTTGTAAATCAAAACTGCATGAGGGCCAAAATGCCAAACACAAATTATAAAAATATTTTTCCACATTGGGATTCTCAAAATAAGAAACAAATAACTAACCAGAATAGAAATAATGAATTCACAAGGGACTCATTTTTCGTCATCCACACTATCTTTATTTGCATTCTACCTATATATGCCTACATTTTTAATATTTCATTAAATACCATAAATATTAACATATTTTTATGGTTTTAATATCTCTAATAACTTAAAAGCAGAAAGTATGTGGAGAAGACACATCAGCATTTAGTTCAGTGTCTCACCATGGGCCAGTCACAATATGGACTTAAACTTTTCTTAAACTCTGCTTATGAAAACAGCTAAATACATTTTTACTGAGTATCCCAGTGGAAATATCATCAATAGCATTCTCTGCTTCAGAACTACCACTTCACCTGAATGCCTACAAGAAATGGATGATTATTGCCCTGAAACACATTGCAAGTGTGTGATGTCTCTAAGCAAACAAGGCTCACTGTTGTACTTTTGTCTGTGCAGTAACTCAGGCTCTTGCAATAAATACTTGTAGTAACATTTAACATTGGCAGTGATAAAGCTATGTAAGAATGAAATTATTTTGTAATTTTCAGTATTTCATTGTAGGAGGTTTTACAGTACTCTTTCAGTTTACACAATTTTTCCATAATCTACAAAACAAACCCAAAAGTACAAATATCCAGTTCAGCCCAAGGATACAGATCAGCATGTGGTGTTCTGCATTATACCAAAACTGTTGAATATTTTAACATCTGACTGTCTAGGAAGAGCTTTTTCAGATCACATAACTTGGAGAAATTTTAAATTCTCTATAAAGGTTGTGCTGTGTTAAGGATCTGACACAGCTCAGATCTTAAATTGATGAAAATAAGAGAAAAAGTTTAGCAACATTGTTTTTCAGCTCTTAAAATAACGAACAGTTTCCCTTCCAAACTGAAGAGTACCAAAAAAAGGAAGAATTTAATTAAGTAGCTTAAATTTAAATTACTGGGAGTCCTTCCATTCCATCCTATGACAATTTTATCTGGCACATAGGTGGTGGTTTGTTAATTTGCTTTTTTTTCTTCCAAAAATCTTTACTATTTGATCAGATCTTTAAAATGGTTGAGTATTTATCCACTAACTTTTCAGTTTTATGCCCAATTTTCTTTTTGAATAAATAGCACGCACTGTGGATATATATGGAAATATAGAAGAATACTTCAGATTTGTGTATTTGTTCTGCTGGGCTTTATTTATTCTTTCTACATAACTCTGAGTTTAAGAAACCTTCAAAGCACTCTCAAAATAAAACAGCAATGTTACATGTAGCTTTTTAAGTCAAGGAATCATGGTTTCCTAAAGATAGCTTCTAATGAAAGCCAGGGGTTTTTTTACACCACCTTTACTGATGCAATTATATTTAATCACTGTTAAGAGTCAAGATTTTTAGCAGCTAGATGAAGTATACTGGATTAGCTTAATAGCCATATCTTTCTCAGACTTTTTAAACCTGTTTTTCTTTCCATTGAAGCAGAGAGCAAGGGGATTGGAAACTTCCAGTGATTCTTTTGTAGACTAAAGTGGTTTAACTCTGTTTGCTCATATAAGAAGACAACTTTAATTCTCATGGGTCAAGAAAGAGAACAAACAAAAACTACATTCTCTCTCTACATTAGCCAGGAGCACATATTCTCAGAAAGGAAACAGGACAGAAAACATTAGCTGCTGTACCAAAATATACAGGCATAAAATAAAATCAATCAGGAAATTTGAGACCCAAATCTCTTCAAAGTTTTATGAAAAAGAGAGCCCATGCATTTAGAGCTAAACTGGATGAATCCATCACTTGACTCAATACCCCAAGGAAAATGTGGCACATAGTATATTAATTAATAAAAAACAAACAAATGTACGGCTAATAAGTCTGAAAATTCAAACCTTAAGCTCCTCATTATAAAAGCCACAAGTGACTTTCTAAGTAGGACTACCCAACCACTATGCTGCGTCCCTAGGGACAATCAGTTTGCCTTCTCATCTTTGCTGCTTTTGTACTGATGTATAAAAGTTTAGTTGTCTGGGGCTCAACCACTTTCAGGCAGCTTTGAGCAGTCACCAGCCTAGTGATGAGATGACCATACGTGATGAAAGGACAAGGTTAACTCACAGTTTCAGAGTTAGTGTTGGTGTTTCATGTGCCACATGATGAATAACAACATGAGAGGCCCCTATTCTTCTGAAATATAATTGGCTTTTCTTTAGAGAATGGCGTAGAGAAACACAAAAAAATGGGGTAACATTCAGGTCAAGCTCAGACAGATTGACTTCCTGGTGCCTCTTTCAAACCTTATCTTATTCCTTTTCCCCTCTCAGAAATGCAAATGGGTCACCCCAACTTTCCTTTTGACAGTTGTGCTTTCCATGCAACCATTTGGTGACTAACTAGAGATTGCTAACCCAGAGACACTTAAAGGCTGGCTCTTTGATTCCTTTTTCCTTCAGACACACTGAGCTCTAGAACAGCCTGTTGCTTTGTCCACCTCGTCGATGCTCCATCACTGCCCCGTGGTTTCCTTCTGCCTCCTGCATCCCTGCCGAGGAGGGGAGAGTCTGCTCAGCCAGACACAGCCACACTGCCCACTGCTGAACAAAATCCTCATGATTCCCTTCCCACCAGCCCCAAATCTTACTTCACTATTTGCATTGCTCACAGGTTCATCCCTCTCTGCCCTCTCTCCTGGGCTTAGCTTTATCCTGCAAAAGTGGCCATAGTTTTTCTCCTTTCCCTGGACAGTTCAGCTGCTCTTGTTCTTGGATTCATTCCTTTAGGGTTAGATGTTTTTTTCTCAGCAATTCCTCCTGTAAACTGGAATCACATGTCCCACAAATGATCCTGTCTCTAATTAGGAGATCTTTTATGTCTCTAACGTACATGTGCATGCCAGAATTTTCCACCACACGATGCAAGCATCTATCCTCTCTACTTCTTGCTTGTGGGATTTAGAGAAAAGTATCTCTCTGCTACCTCCTGTACATTTTCCTCAAATATTTTCCCCCCAGCTGGTCCAGGGTTTGTGTATTCATTCCTGGCAATTTTATTTCACTCTTGCATTTTGTCTGGTGAAAACACAAGAAAGCTGTACCTTCATCTTGTCATTTGCATCCCCTTTGTCAGGCTCATGCTCAGACACAGCTCTTCCACATGTGCCTGAAATCTTGGTCAGGCAGTTTCACATTCTGAGGGGTCTGGTTCCTTGCAGGGGGTTACTCTGCCCATTTCTAGGTGCCGTTAATCAGATTCTTTATCTCTCTGCGGGTCTCTCAGCGTGCCTGATGCTAACCACATTTCCATACACACCATGCTAAGTAAATAACATGAGGGCTCCATATTTTTTACAGTGAACTTGAATACGGGTATTCAGAGAGCTTTACTACCTGTAATATGTGGATATCTCAGTCGGGTACAACGACAGTGAAATATCCAGTGATTCAAACGATACTCCTCTTTCTAAGTTCCAGTTGGGCTACCACAGTCACTATGACAGGAGGTTGTTCTCACAAGTTTGGCAGACACTTCCAAATCTCCTGAAGTATTCTCCCTCACCTCTGTCCTGCCTAAGTAGTGAATTTCTTTTCCTAGATTTCTAACAGCCATGTTTAGGAAAATGACAACATTCTCTTATGGCAAAGTTTCCTAAGAAGAAGCGATGGTGTCAGTCAGCCCCAACTGCAGGTAAACATTCTTGCTTGAAAAATTCTGGAGGCAATGCTTGAACCTAACAAATCACCTGGCAGAATGACTTCTCTCTTCTGTAGCACAGCTCCTTGACTCTGTAGCAGATACAACCTGTCTCTCCATTAATTCATGCCTCTAAGAGCTTCTAAGCTCTGTAAGCTGAAGGGAAGTTATGTTACAATCAAGTTCATAAACTCTGGTGAATAGTCAGAGGCTGTGCTCTGGGAAGATGCTCAACCCCACAGGAGAAGAGCAGCCCATGTCCCTGCTGCTGGGAGGAGGCTTGGCAGGTGGGAGCTCCTCATTGTCCCAGGCTGAGAAGCTCCATTGAGTCTCCAGCACAGATGCACCTGCCTGAGGCATCCTGGTGCTCTCTGATCCTGCACCCTCAGCTCGGGGCTGGAGAAGGCCAGCAAGGATTCCCAGGACAGGCAGTGCTTTCAGGGGGGTCCAGGGGGCTGCCACACCCAAAGAGGCACAGTACCCTCAGGTCATGGACACGAGCACAAGAAGTCTACACTTCAAAGGAGTAAAAACTCATTTAAAATGCTTTATCAGAGCATGTCGAAATTCTGCAAATGAGGATGTCAGAATTTAAATCGTTCTGCAGGGTAACTGTATGCTTCATTTGGCCACAAATACCACCAAGCCACGCCACCAAATGACACTCCCATTCAGGAGAACAAAGTGCTGGGATTCAATCTGCTGCTGCCTCTCTTGGAAGCCTCACTCAGAGCAAATTTTAAGAGCTGAGTTCTAAGATTTGGGACTAGTGCAGGCCTTTCTTTTTGCAAATGCGATTTTAAGGCTCAATTTAATTGTTGCTAAAAATAAGGTAATAGAAGGGTTCTGGTCTTGCACTATAATGAACTGCAGGCTCAATTGTTTGAAGAAGGAAAATTGCATTGATGAGACTGGATCAAAGACAAACAAAAAAAATCAGTTATTTCCTCTTGAGGGTAAAAAATTTCAGAGGCTCATGCTTTTTCGAGCAGCCCTTACTGTGGTCTAGAGGCAGAAATACCTTGTAGTCAGATTTGATTTATTAACAAAACAACAAGGAAAAAAAAAAAAGAGAACCGGGCACATGAAGACTCCAGTGTCAGAAAAGACTCAGAGAAAACCAAGTGTAGCAGTTCCTAGTACAAAGTGGAACATGTGCCCAAGCTTGCTTTGTTTCAGAAACGAGCTGCAACGCAGACAAGGGAATGACATTTTTAACAGCTACAACTGTCTGCCATCCCTAGGCTCGAAACCTCCTGCTAAACTTCAGAGGCACCACCATTTTTAATTCCTTGCCAGTATATACACTTGTCACGACTGTTGGGATGCCAACCATTTTATGAGAGAACCCAAACAGCAAGAATTTTTAATCCAGGGAATACTCAGAGCAAGTTATGTCAGTCTCTGTGCTTCATTCCAAAGTCTGAGAATAATACATGGCACACCCATTACAATTAAATCTACATACGCTTCAAATTATTTAGTCTTCCATGTCTTTTTTTAATGATTGTTTTTTATAGCCAGTTCACTAAATTGAATTTTGTGGACACACTATTTCCTTGTCCAATAATACCAAAATTGAAAAAAAAAAAAGAATAGAGAGGCCAGGTAATTGCTTGAATCCAGGCTGTACAAAACCAGTTTTACAGATGCATGTTTTGATTACATCAACCATCTCAGGAGCCCTAAACTTGCCTGTGATTTGTGAAGCTCTTGCAAAGAGAGCTGAGTGGTCACATGGCATTGATTAATCATGTCAGGCTGCTAAACCATGTCTAGAAATGGGAGAAAGATACATTGCACTTTCTTTAAACTACTATCCTATAAGCAATATTTGTAGTAGTGCTGCATGAACCTATGAATTTAGGGCAGTTTGTGTGCCTGTGACAAGCAGCTCCACATTTACACTGAAAACATGTCCTTAAAACTTACTTTTCAACAACAGTGTGCACTTTGGAGTGTTCACATAGCAGAAGCAGTTCCCTCCCATAAAAAAAAATTAAAAACCTTTCAACAAAATTTAAGAATCATATCCTGAGTATCACATGCCTAGATTTAATCAAAGAATATCAGATAGACCTGTAAAAGGGCTCCCTACCTCTCTTTAACATTCCACCTTATTCTATTCTGCTACCCATCTCAAGAATTGCTACAATCCCCTGATGGACACATTGGGCTGGAAGTACCTGACGTCTTTGAAAATGTGACACAACAGAGACAATGACCTCAGAACTGGTGGGGTTTTACTCAGCATCTGAACTGGGTTTCTTAAAAGGCAACGTCCCTCATCTCAGGCCATCTGAAGACAGAGAAATGACAGGAAAAGGGGGAATGGCTTCACACTGACAGAGGGCAGGGTTAGATAGGATATTGGGAAGAAATTCTTCCTTGTGAGGGTAGTGAGGTTCTGGCACAGGTTGTCCAGAGAAGCTGTGGCTGCCCCATCCCTGGAAGTGTCCAAGGCCAGGTTGGATGGGGCTTGGAACAACCTGGGATAGTGGAAGGTGTCACTGCTCACGTGGAACTGGATAGGCTTTAAGGTCCCTTCCAACCCAACCCATTCCATGCTTCTGTGATTCCATGGTTCAATGTAAAGGAAAAATTAAGGACTGACTAGAGGTGTACTGAATTGTCCTGTAAAATGCAGCACACTCCTTCCCAGCCAGTTTAGCAGGCACTGGTTCCAATCCCAAGCAATATGGGTGTGTGGGTCATCTCCTGGGACTTCAACCTGCTGGTCATGGGATGTCCAGGAGCAAGCACTCACCATACCTGATGACTGAGGATACAGGCACTTCCAGAAACCCCCTTTCCATCTACAGCAGGTTTGTAAAGTAGGTGGGGAAACCCACCCATCTCATTTTTTCACCTACAGAGAAATGATGCTTCTGGGTGTTTTAAATACAGGAATATCAACTTATTTGATGTCTATCTCACATTTTGCTTTGGCTGTGTATGGAGCTTCCAGGGATGAGAATTCACATATGCTAATCATTTTTTATTTAAAAATTTGGTTTCATTGATTGCTAATACAAGCAAGTTATGGGATATAGCAAACTAATATCATGAGACTATGAAAGTATTTTGTAACCTGTATGGTAATTTAAAAAAATATATTATTTAAGAAAAATAAAAAACATGACTTATACCAAAATCTTCACGAAAGATCATGACTTGCACAAAATACTCCAAATCAACATTACTGCTCTTCTACCTTTCTCCTGGTTACCCAGAGAGTTTAAGCATCCTCTTATGCTATTTCTTGCCAGATCTTTATGTTCCTTAAAATCTTAAAATAAAATTTCTTTTTTTTCCAATGTCTGATAGAGCTTTTTCTCACAGGACCCCCTGCACAGGAATCCTGTACAGAGACAAAGAGCCACATACTGAAAACGACTGCTGTGTTTAGCTAAAGCTGTCGGCGCTTTTTAAAACCCATCAGAAGTAGGACTGAATTCTAGGGAACATACACTCATCTCATGATCATTTTTCAGCTGGAGATTGAATCAGCCAGCTGACTGTACAAATGAAGATTTTCTTTAGAGAAAAAAAAGGTTATAGTTAAAGTACAAAGTTCTCAGAATTTAGAAAATGCCAAAGGAAAGGCTCAGGAAAAGTGTACTGTTATGACTGAACTTACCTATGACAGCAAGTCTGAATAATATACTCAGCACTGAAAGTTCACCCCAAATATTTTAATTTTGGCAATATTCTAAGGAAACAGATAACAATGACAGTAAGAGGCAACCAGGCTCTCCCACAATTAACTTCCCTAGTTTTACTTCTCTCATTTTAGTTGTGGAAAGTCAATACCTTTACAATTATCTAACTAGGACATGTATTAATCTTTATGTTACATACTGTATTTCTACCCCAGCACATTCCTTCTCTGGAGAAAAAAAAAAAAAGAAAAAAGGATTATCAGTCATTTCCTGTGGGCTGGAAAGAAATCCAGCTTGAAAGGCTCACAAGAGCAACTTAATATTGGAGCAACTGCACTGTCCATTCTCTGTATTCATTTCTCACCAGCTGAGTGAAGATTGCTTGTGTACAAGGGCGTCTGCTTTTCACAGGTGGGTCTGACTAGCCCAAATTATTCCATTTCTTGTGGAATTACAAAGAAAACTGCACCTGAGGAAAAAAAAAATCCCACACAACCAAACCTCTTTCTTCATCTGAACACATCCTAATTAACTTTCAATCAATTTAACAAGCATGGGGTCAGCCTTTCCCCTCAGCTGTTATTTACTGTACACACTGATGATGTTCTGACTACAAATGTATTTTAATTCACTATTTGTGACAATATCACTGGGCATTACCTGATTTTATTGTTAACTGGGTTTCTTCCTCAAAAAATGAACTTCAGCCTCCAGAGACTTTAACCTTAGTGAGACTTCATACATTAGAGTTCTTGGAATAGACCACTTCCTTAAAAATACATGAGGATCAAGTTTTAGAAGATTTTAATTTAATTTCTGATCTTGCAATTTATTCTGAGGTCTAGTCCTAAAGAGATACATGTATGACCAGACTTAGATATGTCAGAGGTAGCAGTAATAACTCACTGTTTTCTTAATAAGAATAACCACCTCTTAACCAGACTGATACTTTTTCTTTCTCTCCATTTTTAAAAAGAAGATTCTTAGGATGAGCTATTTATGTTTTAAATTCAGTGTAAAATATACGGACACACAAATCTCAGCTTTTTAACACCACTGGCACTAATTAAAGACATAAACCAAGACAAAAATCAGCAAACTGGTAACATTTCCTCAATAGAAGTCATCCCTCTAGATAATTATTTAAGGCCTTAAAACTCCTGACCCCCAAGTAACTTTTCATCAGATACACAGCCCCAAACAGGTGTCCCCAGGTGTTGCAGAGATAAATAGGTTTCACAGCCAATAAACACAATCTGGTTTGGAGCAAGCTGTGAGAGGAATCAAATCATAGATTCCAAGGGCCCTTAGAGAAACTGTGTTGTGGCAACTCACACATCAGTGACCCGCCAAGACTGACATTTCAGCTCATCTCAACTGCCTTAGAGCTGACACGAAAGATGTACAACCCCTGAAGTTAAGAGGTCCACCACATACGGGGCTCTGCTCTCAGACACAGACAATCCAAAACACTTTATATGTTTATACACGTGTATGCATGAACATACACGTTTCCTATGGAAAACAAAATAATATCATCCTGTGCCAGGATTCCTGGGCAGCCTTTTCATGTCCTTGATGTAATCCACAGTTGGGCCATGCAGGCTCCAGATCAGCATGATGGATTCCTCAGCCAAATGGTAATTTACAGTAGTCATTTCCAGAAATAGGACACTGATGTAATGGTTACACAAGTCTTTGCCTGTGTTCATTAATACCTCTGGTGTTCTGGGATGCACAGTGTGGTACTTGTGTCCAGCTATCGTTCTTATCTACAGCAATTGGAGCAATAGCGAAGAGAAAAAATAGGCATGCTTTGCCTTTATTGCAGAGGCACAGATGACAGGAGGATAGGGGATAACCAGATTCAATAAATAAATAAACAAATGAATGTGCTTGTTGTTGATTCCCCCACAGTTATTACTGTGCATTCTACCACAAATATTCTCTTTGATGCTCACACGAAAGATGAGCTACAAAGGCTGAAAGAATGTTTATGCCCATTACTGTCTTAATTATAAACTTGTCTGTCTATAAACAAATGAAAAATAATTGTTTGTAGGCCCTGGCCAAACTCCTAAGGCTATAAAGTTAGCATTCCATTATTTGTCATTTGTCATAAGTAGCATTTTATATTGCCCTGAATGTGAACACCTGCAACATTAACAACTGTGCCTAACATGCATTTAGAAAACACGTTTCTGGAATGTATTTTAGTTATATATAAGACGTGAGACAAGCCGGAGAAAATAAGTCATGTATAAGAAAATATACTGATAGCCTCTGGAAAATGCTTTTTATATAAAATCCTTCTCCCACAGTCATGGAGAAGGGATCCTGATGATGCCCCAGCTGCCTGTACTGCACAGTCAGAGAAATAAGGAAATACACTGAAAGAGTTTAGTTCAGCAAAGTAAGATAATGGACACCACTATAGAACACAAACCAAAAGCACTAAGGACAAGCAATGGCATAAGCTGTACACAGTGCAAATACAACAGCTATTCTCAGGAACTAAGCAAGACAAAATACCTTGTCCTACTCAGTGGTTTCTACTTTCCCTGCTTACACTAATGCTTATTTTTCATAGTTAAACACTTCTGTAATTTGGCACATATTTTCAAAAGAATAAAGAAAACATAATATATGCTTTCATTTTTTAATACTAAGCAATTTATTTATATATACATATATACATTTTTATATATTTAATTTTGGTAGTAAACTTGAGCTTATTGTTCTTTCTGCTTTGATTATTTAAACAAATATTGCATTGAAATTTTCTCACAATGCCATTGCTCCTATAGACAGAGGTTAATGCACAAACAGGATCCTCTCTGCCCTAGAATTATACCTTCATGCTTTGCACCATCTTTTACTTTGTAACTAAGTTGTTCTTTTCTATTTTAATCTTACCTTAAGTTTCAGAAGACCTGCAGGAGTCCTGCAGACAGTGGGATGGAAAACTTTTGCTTGGTGACTTTCATCACGGATATTGAATGATGGTTCAGATGAGTAAGAGCTTTTCCAGTGTTACAGTAATTTCTGCTGTAAATTTCACACTCCTGACAGGGTGACTACATCCAGGCTGATACTCTGCAAAATAATAAAAACAACAACTTTCACCACTTAGAAATAGGCAAATATGTATCAGCTGAAGGAGTAAATGTCTGCAAGGATTTTCTTCTCTCTGCTTTTGTAACTCTGGGGCAGGATATCAATATTTGCTGCACACTGCATTTAGATCTTGAACACACAAAGAAGTACGTACACTAGTGAGAGTATAGAAGTCAGAGTTTTACAAAAGCATCCGTTTTTTTTAACTGGGTTCTATGTCAGAGTCGTAGGCAGGGAAGAACAAGATATTTTTTGGGCACAAGTTTGCAAGGGCAGCGATTCTCAAACAATCCCTCAGAAAACGGTTTTGTTCTTTTTGTGTCCTTCTCCTCAACCCACTGCTTGATGCTTCTCTCTCTCAATCCATGAGCTTCACGATGGCACTGCATGGAGTGGCGCTCTTTGTTGGGACACTGCACCATGCCCCCAGAAAAAGCAGCACCTCTCCAAATGCTCCCTACACAGGCTATGTAAGCAGAGCAGTTGCCTGCACTGGGAAGCAGGGCAGAAGCAGTGCTTGGAGCTGCATACCACATGCATTTCAGTACTGCAGGAACGACCCACACCTGCTCTTTGACTTACACGTCACATAGCCTGTAAAATAACAGAGCAAACCTGACCCGGGGAATTGTCTGGTGCAGGGGTGACATCACAGCCTCTCAAGCATCTTGTGGAATATTTATCACCAAGTTTTTCTGGCAGGCAGAGTAACCATGGTACAGGGCAGACGTGGCACTTCACTTGTTAATTGCATGGGCTGTAAACTCACACTGGAGACTTCCTAAGGACAACTGTGCCATGTCCAGGAAGCCAGAGATGGAATCAACATTGCAAGCTTAAACCTAAAATAAAACTCATCGGTGGCTGCAGAATTACCACTCTCAGCAGCCAGGGGCCTCCTCCACACAGCTCAGCTTGGCACAAGCCTGTCCTGCACCCGGTGCTCCACGAGGAACCCGTTGTGGGTGTGCCAGCCTGGCCTTGGGTGAGCCACACCTCATGGAGGCAGGAATTCCTCCTGCCCTTCTCACACAATGCTTGCAGACACCTCAAAGACTCCTTGAGCAATATTTGAGCAGCTTGACAATTCCATCTTTAGTGGTTATTACAGTGCAAGTTTTACCTGTAAAAATGCTTGTCCCAGACTGGAGAATTACGTAAATAACCCTGCTCCATATCTTTAATAAAATTAAATACATTATTTTATTTAAATTATATTTAATAAAACACATGGAATACGAAATGTAACTGTACCCATGTACACTACCCAAACTCACAACTTTCTATAGCAACACATATGCTGTTGGACTCGGCAAGCAATTTCCATAGGGGCAGGGTGATTAATTTCAATCCATACTTCTAAACACATGTCTCAGAGCATTAATGTATACTTTAATTACTGTGCCAAGCAGATGAGCACATAATAGCAGCTATCATTTCAGAACTTTACAGACGTGGTTCACTATTTGAAAAAAGCCCTCTTAGATGAACATTTGCTTTACAGAAGCAGCAGACTCTTGATCTTAGAGATGTTGCTTAATTTTAAACTCAAATCACAGTATCATGGTATTCAAGTTCTTAAAGCCTTGGGTTCTGCAGTTATGCAATTACATGACACGTAACAATTTTTAAGACTAAGTATATCTCTAACTCTCATGTTTTATGCTTAAAACCTGTATCTCAGCAGCTCAAAAACCACTGCAAAGAAACTCTACAGTTCTTTAACATCTTCTAGCATTTAAACTATGTACTGATTTTCAAATCCAAGTTAATATTTTTCTAAATTAATACCTGAAATTAGTAATGCCACACTATTAACCCAGGAATCTGCTGTGAAGGCCAAGACCAGCCAACAGGATCAGCTCCTGGCACTGCTTCCAACTGATGGTCAGCAAAAATACCCGCACCCCATAAGGGGGCTGGGTGAGAGCACTACAGCTCACAGGCAGCCACCCAGCCTGTCCTGGTACCAACATCCCATGGGACAGCATGGGTCAGACACAGCACTGCCTCAAGAGGCTCCTGTGCCTCTCCTCAGCCTGCTGAGCACTACTACAGTGTAGGCAGAATGAGAAGGACCCCCACAATGGCCACTAGCCCTGTAAGAAGGGGCTAAGGGACCTGAGGAAGCTTTCGTGACAGTCTCTCCACACCCAAGGGGAGGCTAGGAGAAGCCAGAGCCAGTTTATTCACAGTAGGGTGTGGTGGTAGAACAAGAGACAACAGACAGAATTTGAAATACAAAAAGTGCAGGTTAGAAATAGTGGAAAACCTTTCTGCCGTGAAGTCAGTCAAGTCCTGGAAGGGGCTACACAGAGAGGCTGTGAAGTCTCCATGCTTGGGAGGCTTTCATGACCCAACTGAATGAAACCTTTAGCCACCTGGTCTCAGAGCTGGCCAAGCTTTGAGCAGGAGACTGGACTAGATGCCTCCCAAGGTCCTTCCACTCTGAAAGAAGAGTCTATGACTGCCCTGGACTGCTGACAATTGCTGCCTAACTGGAATGTTCTTTGGAGCTCATCTCTTCTCAAAAGACTTCATTTGCTCTGTTCACTTCTTAGAGACCCTTACTCCTGACACTCTTCAGGCCCTGGAGAAGTTTCTTATCTGACACTAGTGGGATTTTTTTCCCTCTAAGAGTCAACAGTTTCAGACAATTGAACCCCAAATTATTTTAGCAAAAACTCTACAGTTCATGGGTTGGTTTTGGACTTCTTAATTGTTCCTATAACATGTGTAACAACACACCTCCCCTCCCCCAGCATTTAACATGCACAACAGGGGAGTGAAATACCTGTAAAAAGAATTTTCCTCATCACAAACACAATCCAATTTAGTTTAGGACATTTTTCCCTTACCTTTTAAAACATACAGCCCAATATCTCACCTTGACATACCCTTTCTCACTGGGTTCAAAATAGCTGCTGAAACGGTTGGTATAAATGCATTTCCATTATTTTCCTCTTGCATATGTTCTACATTTTCAGCTCCCAAAGCATACTACAGAGATCAGGAACAGCCCTATGGTAGCTTCCATGCAGAACAGAAACTCAGAGCCCACTGGTAGCCTAGCCCATGAAGCAAATTTCCACACATGGACATGTTTTTAGGACTACTGCAATGCTGAGAGTAACACCACCAATACAACCATACACAAGGGATCTAGCAAGCAGCAGTGTTGAGCTACCTAGAACGCAAATCATCTGACATTTGAAAACACTCCTTAGGCTCTTACATGAGGTCCTGAGGACATTTTGGTACACAGACTTTACTGCTCAAGTCTAAAAATAGGATGGAGGGAACTCACTGAAAAAAATCCTATAAGTAGTATAAAATACACAGCTATAACAGGTGACCTCAAAGCAACTCTCACACACAGTTTGTACAAACCTACCGTACTCATATTAGAAGACCACCTTCCTAAAGCAACTGCTTCTGCTTAATTTCTTTATCTTGTCCAGCTGGACCCTAACTGCATTTTGTCAATGTGTATAATTTCCCCTAAGAAAACATCAAATGGACAAATCACGTTCCAGCCTCTGGAACCAAGATATTACTGAGCTCCATAAGCTATTAAAGAGTTCCAAACTATGGCAAACAAATCCCTCAAGGCTCACTTAGAAAAAAATATAAAAACACAGGTCTAAGCTTGCCAGACTGTCTGCCTCTCACATTCACAGAAACTCGCCTCACAAGAAAAAGAAATCTTTATTATGTATGAGGTACAGACCATCTGTGATGGGCTCTGGGAGCCAACTTAAAAGTGGGGGGGAGGAGAGTGTTCCCAACTGCATTCACAGGCAGTGAAGAGCTTGAGACTCAGCAGCTGTCTGTGAGCAGGGAAGAGGTGGTGGGTCAGGATGAATGAGGCTGCACAAGACCTGTCAGGGTCAAGGATGGAAAGGCACATTGTTACACACAAACTGTGTGTAGAGGCATATGGAGAACAGCAGCAAGAACCATGGAAACCTGGTGGAGACAGTAAGATCATCCCATAAACAACGTACCCTAGGAGTGCTGTTTCCCTATCACTGTGGAAAAGTAAGGGGTGATAATATTATTACTGTGGCTGTAATACAGACCACTGAATGCCTCATGACATGGGAAGTAAGAATGGCAACAGCAGTAAACTGGTAGCAGCAAAGAATATGGGAAGGCTTTCTCTTTTACCCTTTCTTTTAGAGAATTATACACATCTTTTCATATTAGTCTTCAAAATTTTCATAATTCTTTTGACACCTCTTTTCTCTACTCCTCTACAAATATTAGCCATTTACTGTTATGCATACCATAGAGCTCAATAATGTTTCATTTCTGAAAAGAAAAATACAACTTTGTTTTTTAATTTTAGCCACTGAAACTAGAGTTACATTTAACCCTCCCTGCCCAAAAGACCCCAAATTCCATGAGAACATTTCCTAACTAAACCCATGAGAACATTTTCTAACAGATTTCTAATTTCTAGCAGATTGCTATGCCTTTGTGAGTTTGCAGCTCAACAAACAGGATAGTTCCTTTGGCTGTAAATGAACTGTGACCAGGTAAATATAAGTAAACCCTTATAAGTGACTGTTGCTGATTCTGTCAGGAAGCAAATCTTTTTACATCTCTACTCAAGCCAAAATCATCACAAGTATTTGTCCTGTTACATAAAATTTTGCTCGCTTTTTAAACACTACAAATTAAACCCTGCATTCACTGATATCCCTGGCTAAAACTCAACTCACGCCTGTGGGGCCAGGTTGCCACCCGAAATGTGAGTGTGTGTATGGGCTGATCCTGGAAATACTTACCGACGGTGGAAGGGGCACTGGTGAATCTTGCTGTCACACACCGAAGTCCTTTTCCCAGTGGTCTGCTCCACCTGGCTGCTGGAGATGAGGGCTCTCCACACTAAATCCACGGGCTCAGACCTTGGGCGTGCTGCAGCAGCTCCGCAGTGAGCGATGCCCTTCCAAGGGCCAGAGCTGGACCTGCGGGTGTGCAATGAGGCAGCTCAGGTGCGTATTCTGCTGAGGAAGCACTAAGCCCTGGGGAAAGGGTGGGGTGGGGAGTCTGGGGCAGTAGCAACTCCAAGCAGCTTCCAGGAGGCTTACCAGAGGTTGTCTGCCAGTGCCCCAACTTTGCTCCTGTACAGAGCCTGTGCACGCCAGGGCCTCCAGCAACATCCACGCCTGCACAGGAGGCTGAGGCCTGGTTAGAACAGGGACTTTCCAAATGGACACGAGGACATTGCTTTCACTTTGCTCAAGCACTACAAAGACTGGGAGAAACACTGCAGGAGTGTTGTGCTTAAATTTGCTCATCTATTTAAAATAAGGTCAATTTTGCACAGGTGTGCCAATATCTGTAGAAAATTTACTGGTCATGCCCCTGCAACTCCACACTGGTCTGCATGCACTAAGCATCAATTCGGATGACCCCTTGCTATGAGAATGCCTTTTTACCCACCTATCTAGGAACGTGGTTATGCCTAAGCAGGGAATTTTAAGTTGTTTCCCAGACTGTTCCTGAATCCAACTGCAACCTGTTTATTTTGACCTCAGTTCTTAGAAACTGTTGATGCCACGGTAGAAATATGCTGTGTGTTCCAACAGGCAACAAACAGTCCTAATGAGAGCACACTCCATCTGTGCTGCCAGCGCACACAGCCTCAGCCTATAGCTCGGATATGCTGGAGCCGAGCGTGCAGGGACGAGCTCATGCTGCAAGGGATGTCCTGGCACGGCAGAGCTCCCCGAAACAGGCCTCTGGGAGAGTCCCGAGGCAGCCAGGGTAGGCACCAGCAGCTCTTGAGTTTTCCCCTCCCTGTTCCGAGTTTGCAGAGTACAAGCTTTTATGTTTTTTAAACGTTTCAAAACTATAAAGTAAAGAAAGCTGACTTAAAAACTACCCAGTGCTCTCAAAAGGTAGGAGTTAAAGTGTGCAGAACATATGGCATTATTTACAGCCAGCTCACACACTGAATTCAAGGGAATTTTCCATCAACCTCATACTCTGCAAAAGGTACATTACAGAAAAATGCATGTGGGGATCCTTTAATTCTCTTGCATCTTCTCTTATAAGATGCAGCTGGGGAGCAACACCCACTGGTATTGGTAGCACGAAATGGCAATCCTTTCCTGTTACCGAGGTCTGGTACAAATTACCATGGATTTAGAGGCACTATATAAAAGACAGTGCTGATTTGTTTCTAAATTTGTATCTTGATTAAACTGTCAGGCTATAGTACAAATGCAGAGCTCACCTGACTTTAAAATCCTACAACAATAAATTATCCAATAAGTGCAGTACAATTTGAAAATACTTATAAATGGATTAATACTATGCTTTATGTTTAGATTTTACATCTCAGTCATGCCAAATCAAATGGAATAGAAGCAGCATTTTATATTTAAACTGTAAACTCAGTGTGTTCCAAACAAAACTGTATGTGAGGAGAGACTGTGAAGCAGGATTTTAAAAACCACCAAGCTGACCAACAGAATAACAACTGCATTATTATTTTCAGAATTATTTTTAACTGTGCTGTTGTAGACAAAAAAGAAAATATAAAGGGCTAAAACTCCTATTCTCAGGAACACCCATGCAAACCTTTACAGGTCAGATCAGTGTTTTTCAGCATTTACCCCTGTAAATAGAGCAGAATTTGGTCTCATCCATTAAAGCAAAGTAATTTACTCGGGAATAGCTTCAATGATACTGAATATATTTTAATTATCCAGAATTTCAACATCTAGGATTAGTTCTGTAAATACACATAGGCATTGCGGTCTAATGAAAGAAAAAGTCAACATAAATATGGTGCAGCAAAAGTGAGATCAGCCATGCAGAACTTTTAAAAAGTAGCTTAGGAATTAAACTACTATTATTAAAGCTACTGTTATTGAACTACGGCTGTTAGAACTTTCACAGTTTATTGAACCATTCTGCATACTGCAAGTATTATAAAACAGAATAGATCCGTTTTCCATACTGATTACAAGCCATTGCTGCTCCTAAAGCTTCTGCTTTTTTAACTAATATTCTTGTATGTTCGAACACAATTTTTCTTCTTGCTTTTACATGGTATCCGTGTAAGAAAAGAGCTAGTCTAAATTAATTAATCAACACACACCCTTCCAGAGAGGGAATATATGACAAAAATATTACACAGTGAAGTTCAGGCATATTTTTATACTCTCAAAACAGGGTAATTGACCCTCCCCTCTCCCCAGTTTCAAATGTGGAACTTGCCTGCTATGGGTTCTTTCCCACACAAATCAAGCCCTAGCTCTTTTGAATTGAAACAATATGGGATGATTATTGTGGGAAATTTTTTACTGTTACTGTAATTTAAAACTTTCTGTACCCAATTTTGCATTTTCTATAAATCAAAAACCTATTTCACTTAGGGCTACAATTAAACAGAGAAAATCAAAGACTAACATCTAAGCAAGTCTTGCTATTAATCATAGGATGAACTAGTAGTACAACTACTTTTACTGCAGTTCCTTTCTGCCTGAGAACTGCATTTTCATCTGAAGCTTGAGCTCTTTAGAGGAGATTGTGCGACAGATGAGACAAATTAAACAGAGGTACAGAGGACGGGAGAGCACTGTGTGCTGCTGAAGATGAGCCTGCCCAATAGTCCAGCACCATCACAGGGCTACTGCAGAGACAACTACTCAGGTCTGATGCTGCCATCCCAGAAGCAGATACCATGCTTCTTCCTTCACCAGGAGCAGCCACGGAGTCACGTCTGTTGCTTTATGTATCTGAACTGAAATCCGTATCTTTCTCCTTTTAAAAGAAAAATTTACAAAAGCAGTGGATTTCAACACTGAAGTTCATATTGAAAACAGGACACACAAAAGCAAAATTAAAATCGGAGTGCAAAATGAAACCGTGTGGAATGTAGAAATGTAGGTCTTCTGTTTTTTCAAACTGGAAATCAAATTATGTATTTTTATTTGTGAAAAAGAAAAAAATGCATCTTGATTGCTAGACAAAATAAAATACAAATTCTCAAATCAACAGAAACGTGTTTCATTCACCCAGCTGTCTTTATTTTTGTTCTGTCTCTGTTTCTTAAAGAAAATCTTCATGTAATTTCTTTTTTTTCATATATTTTAGGGAGAGGTTTAATGCCTCATGGTGTTAGTCTTTGCAAAACTCCTAGAGGTACAAGTCATACAAGTCATCACATTATTTGCAGCAGTACACCTACAATAAGAATAAGTGATAATAGTAACTTATTCATAAAATATATGTCCAAAACAAAAATTGTCTTCCAGTTAAATGGAGTCTGCAATGTGTATTTTCTATGCTAAAAGAGGAGACTTTTACTGACTGTGAAGTAAAATTCAAATGTATCTTGTAAAAAAATCCATTTTTAAAAAATCAGACACAAAGAAAACAGCTGTGAGGAGTTTGAGGAGTTATTGGAAGGGCTTCTTACACAAACAAAACAAAACCTTCCCAACACTGACTTACTATTCTAGTAATGAATGGAAAAGGGTTCACCTCTGAGCAGAACTAGATTTCAAAAGTAAATTACTTACTGAGGCTATAGATTGGAACATTGCTTTACCATTGATTATCTTCCTAAGATCTCTCAAGTACTAGCAACTCTCATTATCCCTCACAATGAACTGGAGCAATTGACACATCGTGTTTCCCAAAAAGTGCACTGAAACCATGTCAGTTTGGCCGTGGCACCAAGAGCTCCCAGGCCTTTGCTTCAGGCTGCTGAAACCTGCTCACCCCTTTGAGCACACCTTTTGCCGAGGGAAACAGGGAGCTCTCCTTGCCTTCCTCCGATCTGCGTATCAAAGGCAGGCACTGACAACACAGGAGGTGCAAGAGCAAAACAATGCCTGCAAACACAGCTTTGCCTACCAGGAATGTTGGAAAGACTGGATGTGAATTGACCTAAAGGGTAAAGAAATAAAGAGTGGGGAAAACCCAAAAAATCAAACACAGAAGTTTGGAAGTCTCGTGCAAAGTGCATGAAAAAAACCTGAGCATTCACTTCCATGTAGATGCCTACAAACCCTGCCCAACTCCACAGTCCAGACTGGAACATCTGTGCCTTCTCTTTTTCTGTTTAGGTTTATCATATTAATTTCTCCCATTTGATCTCAACTGATACTGCAAAGAAGGGAGAGGAGCTGCCTGCCCTGGCCAGCTTACACTCCCCTGGTGCTGAGGACATCCTTATGCAGCTGGGCCTGGAAGTGGGAATGAAAGTCCAGGACCACCAGTTACAAAAAGCAGAAAAGCACTCCTGAGCCAGCTGGAGACACGGAAATAAACACCAGCAGCACCATTCAGGGTCCCAGCAGCACTCACCCAAAGATATTCAGAGCCATTAATAATCAGACTATAAAGCTGCCAAACCGGGCAGAGGAATACTAGGGAACATTTCAGACAAGTCTGGCTGCAGGGCTCTTATATTCCTACGTTTGGTTCAAAGCACTGGTTTCCCACTCAGCACCAAGCAGCTGCACATGAGGGGAGAGGGGACAGGATATGGAGAGGGGACATGGAGAGTCCTACAGTCTGGGACTGCATGTGGGTGCACAGGTCAGTCCTATGAATAAGCAGCTGCAGGATTTGGTTTTCACAGGCACACTTACTAAAAACGCAGAGAAAACTAAACCCAAACAGCTTTTCCAGTGTTCCTGAAAGACCCTGGCCTGCTGGTGCCATCCACGGGGTGGAACCAGCGTGGCTCCTTTGTTGCTCCTCGTTGAGCATGCCATGTGTGTCTGGGGCACTCCAGGGTGGCTGTGTCCTTGGGGAGTGGACACTGCACACAGAGTGACCCAGACATCTGCTGCTCCAGCCACTGCAGTGCCACAGTGCCAGTGTGGACAAACCTGTCTCCTGCTTCCCAGAAACCAAGCTCCTAGTGCAAACAGAGAAGAGACTGCTGCAAAAAGGAAGTCCTAAACTCAACTACATTCAGGCAAGCAGTAGGATAAAAAAAATGGAATTGTCAGGGAGAAAAAAAAAAGGAAACAAAAGAGCCAGCAAACAAAACATGTAAAATATGCTTGTGTCCTTATTTTTAAAGGCTGCCTCCCAGCTTTCTGTTCTGCAGGGAACACATAAAATGTTATGATTTGTAAGTTTTAGTTTTCATAGTCATTGTTTAGTATTCTGTAAAGGTTCGGGGGGGGGGGGGGGTTTTGGTTTTCAGATTTTTTTATGCAATGATCTAACTAACCTCCCCATATAATCTTAAGATGCTATCAACATACTGGATTTTAATTACTTGCACCGCAGAATCCTAAACTGGAAGGACAAGAGACCAGGCAATTTCACAGCATCTTTCTCTCAAGCTGTTCTGATCAGACTTGGACTTTGACTTGGGGTATATTGATGCAGATGCTGAGTGGGTTAGTGTCTCCTATTATTTATCAATGCATAAAGCAGAGGGAATGATTTACGAGATGGTGTTGATGAAAGAAAAACCTCATGGCAAGCAATACATAACTTTTCCACTTTGGTAATGAATACTACCGAATTTTGAAAGGCAAGGCCTCCCAAAGCTATGGGAGAAAGTCTCCATTCAAAGGCAGCCAAGGACTAGAACAGCAGCTGCATCCCAGATCTAGACTATGAGATGCCCCTTGTGCAAGGCAGTGCTGGACCCCACAAATTCTGCAGGCTCTGCATTCCAAGCAGCTCTCCCTTCCCAGATCAGTGTTCTGTGCTGTGTGTTTACTGTATGTGGTTTATTCAGACATCAGCTGTTCCTCACAGCAGAAATCTCATGGGCAACACCAGATTTATCTCCAACTTACAAGGGGAGGTGCTGAGGCATGGAAGGAGGAGGAAAGTTGAAGAGGCTGTTACTCTTACACCCAAGGCTGAGTGAAAAAGAATCTCCCAAATTCTCACTCACTTTTCCAGACAAGGGCACCACAATTCCCACATCCCACTTCAACAAGGCATAATTTCTGGACAATAGCATGCCTAGATGCATATTTTACAAATTAAAGGATATTATAAGAAAAGAGAGAAGAATGACTAAACAAACTCTGTAATCAAAATAATCTGCAGTCCCAGTAGTGTTATCCCAATGATTTTGATGGCACAATACAAATTATTCTTTGTACCCATTATTTCTTCCAATGGCTTCTAGAGCAGTAGCTCAATGTACACAACAGACAGAAAAAAGCTGGGGGCTGTCTGAAGTGGTTTGAGTGGGACTTAAACTCTATGTAGGCCTTGAACTAGTCATCAGCAAAAAGGTGAAATTCACCCTGTGAAGAATGGCTTTACTTTTTTTAATCGCCACTAGAAGCAATACCCACCTGACAGCCACTGGTCACCTGTGGAAACCTTTTGGTCCTGAGTGCTCTATAGAAATGCTCATACAGAGCCGGAATGGAGGCTGCAAGTGCACTGGCAAAGTGATTTTTCAGCTTGATCTCTTGGGGATAATTGAATTGTGAGACTTTTCTATTTGTTCTTCCATTACTTGCAACCTTAAAACAATGTACACAGTTAAGGCGTAGGGCTAGTTTTTTACAGATTAATGCTCAGGAGAGCTTGTTAGCACTTCCTGCTGAACCTTCAATTGCTGTTCAATTTAATGGTTTAGGTTAGGTTGTATCTCAGGAGGAACATACTGATGACAAGAGGAGTTACAAAATTCAGGGACTGGATACAGGCACACTCACCCTCTTTTCCAGGTGAAATCCAACCCACCACCAGGTCTTTGTGTACTCTGGTGTATTCAGCTCAGCAGGCATCAAAAGTTAAAAGGCTTGCAGCAATTATTTCAACAATAATGGAATTTTAGTGCTTCTGTGTCCAGCCCAGAACCTTATATGGGTGCAAACCAGCCATGTCCAACTGACAGTGTAAAGAAATCTATTTTGGGAAGAGAATTATGCTCATACTTCAAGTTCCTTCAAACTTGATAAAATCAATTGCAAGATGTGGCCTGCAGTGTCACTGACCAAAGGGACGTGCACCCGCAAGGACATATATACACGTATGGTACCTTCCACAAACATGAAGGTCTCCTTAGAAAACTACAACTATTCTGTGTTCACTCCTGACTTCCACTCTGGCCTGCCCTTTAAAACAGGTACAACCACCTTCCAAGTGGCTTTCCTGTCCCAAATCAGCCCTCTCCTTCTCAAGACTTCCAGCCACCTTATTCCCAGCTGGCTGCACCTGCACCCATGTGCTATTCCTTAATAGATTTTAATTAATTAACAAAAAGAAATCCTTAATCTTCTCTTAAGCAACACTGTTGAGTTTTGATTCCTGAAAGCATTTTGGGGAAAAAAATGCAAGCACCAGATAGATATCACTCTTATCCTGTTAAATACCACCCCCAAAAGCATTTTGTGTTATAGAGAACTACTACCCTAAGTAAAGTGCTAAATAGCATCCTAAATGTATACATGTGAAAATATACATGCAACTTCACTTTTATTTACACCAAATAGGAGCGCACTCATACAAAAAATATTCAGATCTCATATGTGAGACATATGTATAGTAGAGTAGGTTATACTTTAATTGGAATCATTTTATAGAGACATTCAGAAGGTAGCAATAAGACAGTAGAAATAATTGTTTTAGTATAATTTAAAATGGAAATGTCATGTAATATATAATTTAAATGTAAATCTGCACCTTAAACCTTCAATCCATCAATGTAAATCTCCATTTAAGAAACAAAATTTCCATGTGATCATGTTAATTCCTCCTTCTATAATAATTATAGAAGGAGAAACATATAACCTTCAATTAAAAACTGGTAACTAGCTATCTTCATAACAGATCAAGTTGAAAAACTGTTTTTATAAAATGGTTACTAATAAAAATAAATATTAAAATGTTAATTATTTATTCACATAATAACTAAGCAATCAAAAAAACCCTATATGTCACACTGCATTCAAACCAAACCTAAACCTCATGATGAACCCCTTCAGCAAAATTATATATATCCTTTGGGCCTATAACAGTTTCCATCCCTTTTGGGATAATTTGATCAATTCCTTCTGTGCACCCTGCAATTCATAAATGCGTGCTGGAGTAGGAAGAATACTGATGCCGTATCCCTTAAAGTTGGAAAGCAGGACTGTTGACACTCCTTGGGTTAAACTGGATAAAGCAAGGAGGTAAAAAAACTCACTGCCCAAGTCTGAAGATTGTGCAGAATGTTGCATTCTTTAAATGCACTTTAAGAGTCATTCAAGTTCAGGCTTCCTGCATCAGGTTTTTAAATTAGTGTTAGTTAGGTTTGAGAGTACAATCCAAAACCCTCTGGTATCTGTGGGAGACTTTCCACTGACTCAGGACTGGACATACTATTTTGTTTCCTATAGACAAATTAGACAATACATCTCATCTGCCAAAGGTAACAAAAGTATCATGAGAACTCCCCTTTCTTAAAAAAAAAAGAAAATCTGCAACCAGAGAGAAAAATAAATATATACATAAAAAATAAGAAAATAATGATTTATCAGAGGAAAATCTTTGAAAATAATATTTGCTGTATATACAAATGTAGAAGTAAATATACCAGAGCTCTTTGTGTTTGGGTAGCAAAACAAATACAGCAATCAAAATTGCTTGGATGCAACAAAACAGCCTTCCTACCCTTTTGCAGACTGCATTCCAATAAAAAGCAAGACCAGCACTGAAAAGACTGCCAGTGCATTTAGAAGTCCATGTCAAAGCTTTGTGTTCACCAACACAGAACTGCCTGAACTGAAACAACTGTCCATCTGAGACACTGTCAATATTTGTAGCTGCTTTATGGTTATTACATCCTGCAGATGAAAATGCAAATGAACTCTCCCACAGAACAACGTCTCCTCAATCACCTATGCTACTGCAATTCCATGAAACCAGTTACTGTCAGCAATGCCTTAGAAATAATAATGTAACTTGTGTCAAAAAACCAGTATTTGGTGATCACAGGCCCCTTGAACTGACTCCTCTCTGAGGAATTGACTCCAGTGTGAAGCAGCTTGGCCTAGCGGGCTGTGAAAAACAAAAACGCTCTGCTCTTATGTATTTCTTTAAGCTACTCAATTCTGCAGCCTGTCCCCCCAGCATTAAAATAAATAGACTTGATGATCCTGCTCCTTGTTTTCTAGCTCCTGAGATCAACTGTTTGCAGCGTACTTTCCTACTTTCGAAACTACATAAAATAAGAAAAAAATTTAGAGAAAAATAAAGAAAACAAGACCAGTCTAAATAGTGTTGTTTCTTCTAATTTGGCACTCTAAAAAATATTTATGTCTGTAGTTATAAACCCATGTGAACTCCTTTAGTATTATTAAAATTGAAGCTGCCTTCTCCTCTGGAAATGTCTGCTTACATTGACAAAAGAACTTCAGGAGCTACAGCAAACACATCTGCGTGAAGGTATCTGAATAAATGGGCAACATGCTAAGTGTCCCTCAGATATAAAGTGTGGCAAAATATCAGTCAGCAATTCAAATGCAATCAATCAAGGACTGTAGAAAATGATGACTTAATTAATAATTGATAAAGGTATATTGGTTATTATAATAATAAATTTGTTTTTCCTTAGCTCCTCTGCCTTCCCTTTTGCAAAACGTTCGATCGGTATGCAAAGCAATTTACTTTTCTATTTGTGCTTTAACAAGTTTGAAAAGAGTAAATCACTTTGAAACTCCACAGAGATTGGACAGGAGCTAAATGTTTTCCTTGGCAGATAACAGGATACGACGGTTGAGGTTAATTTAAATTTACGTGTGTAAAAATAAACAGGCAGTACCTTGCCATCTCAAATCTAAAGACTCCTTCCAAAAAGGCTGTCCTAATTTAAATAAAGAATGCATAAGGTAATGCATCAGCTACATACCAAATATTGACCCAACATTCCTTCTTTTTTATTCATAGAACACTCATTTGAAGCACCAGTGAGATAAAGCTGTTTGGAGGCCATCCCGTCTTTCCACCCCCCCTCCCCTTTTTTTTTTGGAAAACAAAACAACAAAACATGATTCATGCTTAGATGTGTATTTTGGAGCACCATGCCTAAACAATTTTTATGAGAGTTTTGGAAAGTTTGGTGGAAGACCCTGAAAACCACTAAAGCAGTCAGATCTTTATTTGAAACTATTATGTATATAGTCTTAATTCAAATCCCATTTGAAGTCGGTGGAAAAACCCCTGTCGCCTTCAGAGGCCTTTGGATCAGATCCTTTGTTTCCAGAGGTACAGAACAGCAAATTCCAAATGTATTCAACAACGAGGAATATACAACTACTAAATAAATGGTAACACTAACCTGTGAAAAAAGACAGTTTTTATAAAGGGCAACTCAAAATTATGAGATCTCATATTTTATGGTATATTTTTTTAAAAGACAGGCCACAAAGGGCCTGATCCTGGGTGTTTTATTCCTACATATCCCTCTACAAATGAAGGTGTCTTGAACAGAATTATGTTCTATTTTGGAGACCATAAGTCAAATTTAAATGAAACCCTTCTAGAACTGGAGATTTAAATATCCTCTGTGAGTGCAGAGGAATACCTGTGGACAGGTTTTTGCACCATTCCTAAGAGAATCACAGGCTGGTTTGATCTCTAGTGAGAAGTTACAGGCCAGATTTATTAGTGATTCCACAAATGTGCACACAGACTATGTTAGTGAATATCTGGTGGAGGGGATTGCTCCAAAGTCCATCAAACTCAGCTCTGCAGAATTCAGTGTATTGTGGCTCAGGTATAGAGTCAGATGCATAAACAAGGACAGATCTGTACAGCCCAGTGCAGTTTACAGCAGATAAACTTGGGACTTGCAGAAGTGCCTGTGCACTTCCAAACATCTACCCGTCCATTTTCTATCTACTGGGATCACTCTGCTGGGGAATGTCTATTGTGCTGGGTACAGGGATTCCAACTTTTTGTCTTCTGGCTGCAAACGTGAGTCTAGCTAGCTGCACACATACTGAATAAATGAACACTTATCTCTGCAACAATCAAACGCGCTGGGCGAGCACACACTGCTCCAACACGCATGCGGCTACAAAGGAACACGCTCTATAGTGTGTCTTATTTGAGAAACAAAAGACATGTAATCATATTTCTAAATTATTTTTCCCCCCTTCTCAGACAGGTACAGGCGCCATAAATCAGCATTAGAACTGTGGCAGCATGGCTTTGTTGTGCATCTCAGACCTGCACAAGCACTACCACTGCGGGGGAAGGAGGGAGGGCTGATTACCGGCACCTGCTTCAAGCTGCGAGGGACTGATGCAGTTAGCAGGAAAAATGCCTAATTAGAGTGCATTTCCATTTTCCTGAGGGAAGGTGTCACGATCATAGGCCTGCCCCTGCCCTGAGCACCCATGTGCACAGCAGACTCTGAGAGCCAAGGTCCTGCCAAGGTTTATGGAACATGTGGCACACGGACAGAGGACGAGTGCAGCACAGAACCCATTCTGCTCGCAGGGGAGCTGATGAAATGCTGAGTGGATGTGAATTACACACCCCCCGCACAAAAAAAAAAAAAAATTTTTTTTTTTTCCCCAAAGAAACCTGGATAAAACAAGGCATTCCTTCCACTCCTTTTACTCGTCCTTAGCTGCTACAAAAGGCTTATGAATACTTGGCACATACTACGAGAAGACAGTGCTGTACCCATAGAGCCACACAAAATACAATCCAGCCTCACAGTCCTACTTATCTCATATATTCAACAAAGATGAGCACCCCATGCTGCATTCACATCTCAAAGAGCTAACTCCTGCTCCATTCTCTTTCCCTTTTTCCTCTCCACCTCCTCCTCCCTTTTCCCTCTCCTTTACCCACAATAAAATCTCTCTTACCCCGATCCAAACCTGGCAACATTCATCCAGGTGAAATTCCAATTAATTTTAAAAAGTTTAGCCAGATGGCCCACTTGCTATCTCTGGCAGTAAGGATCCCTTGGTAGCCCGCCTGCCTGTGGACCCTGCTCCTGTGGGATCACTGCTGTGCCATGCACGGAGCACGGCTCTGCCCAGCACTCCGCACTGCTCCCAGGCCTAGAACACATGGACCTTGCCCTCGTGTTCCCCACGTTCTCCACACTAGTAGGTAAAAGCCAGATTTTCAGCCAAGATAGCTGGGACGTTAAGAAAAGGCAGTTCATTTATTAGCGACTCCTTAAATTTTCTTTTGGAGGACAAAATGCCATTTGGAGGATTGAGATGAGGGAGAAACGCTCATTTTGTCCTCAACTTGGTCTATCATAGATTATTTTCACTGTGTTTCACTAAATTATTACCTGAAAATATGGAAAACTTTATTATTATCTGAAAATATGCCAAACTTTATCCTAGCCAGCAATAAAAAAAATCTTTTAATTAAGCAAAGTATTGTCTATGCTTTTCATTTTTCATTCCATGCACCAAACATTTTGTACGAGAATCTTGGCACTCCAACACAAAACACTTTCAAAATGTAAATGCTCCAGCTCACATGCATAATTTCGGACGACATTCATCTGAGGGGCTGAATAGTTCTATCAGCATTTATATTTCAAGTTACAGACTAAAAATCATTTTAAATTTAAACCCTGGAAATTGCCAATCTAATGAACAGACTTTAATCCCTCTTCAATTAACATGCACGTGGTCTTTATACATTATGTTAATTTTCAGCATACTTATAGAAACCCTCACTGTGAAATAAACCAGGCAATTCTGCTTCTTTTACTTTCAGAGGTCATTTCTAGCAAGCCACCACAAATAAATGAACTAACATGCCAGAAACAATTTTATATTCCTTTAAGCTATTCCTCATCAACAAAACAGCCCCCAAGTATTACAACCTAAGGATAAAAAAAAAAATCTTCTTTAGATAAATAGCATCATTAGGAACAGTATCACTGAGTACTCTAAAATTTCTCAGTGAGGAGTGTTTAGCAGTTTGTGATTTTATAACAATGACTATGAATTAAAACCCCCAACTAATATTTTATTTGCATTGTACTGTGTAGCTGCTACAGGCCTCTAAAAACTACTTTGAAGAAATTAATTTTAGCTATCACCAAGTCATATGCTCCTAAATTCCTTTCTTAATCTACACAGTTCACTAAAACATTCTCTGGTTACTTTGAGCATGATCAGCCAATAAATACTGCTTTACTACTTACAGTTATGAGTTGTATTTCAGTTTATGTTGCTATAAAACACTTCTAATGCAATGCCAATACGGAGATGGCTTTGATACAATGCTGTCAATGGCCTGAATTTAAAACTATTTTTGTATAAGTCACTAGGTATTTTCAAATTATTTTGGGTTGAGTTTTGGTTTTTTTGTGTGTGTGGGTTTTTTTTCCCAGAGAAAACCCCCAAACTTATTTGTATTTGGTCTGTTATTTACTTTAAATCCTAGACATAAATGAAATTAAACGGAAAAGATTAAAATATTTTACACAAGCCTCCCATTTTTTCCAATGTGCAGAAAAAGGATTTTGGTTTAGAAATATATATGAAAGGACTCGTTTCCTTATAAAGTGTCTTAAAATATATTTATTTCCACATACTTTAATTTCCACACAGACTAGTCTATATAAAGAATTCAAAATACCTATTATCATACGTCTCGCAATTTCACAGTAGTAATAAATCTTAAGTGTTTAACTGTCTGTCAAATTGCGCCTAACTCAGTACATCTATATCCACATGCTACTTTGGTCTATAAATGGCATTACTCTAATATTTAAGTATTCTACTTAAAATAAATTCCTTCATTAACACCCAAAGAGAAAGAGAGTGGAAGCATGCGTGAGCATGTGCCAGGGTGCACAAGTAAAAGATAAAAAGAAAATACACTTTTGGTGCTTATGGATCTTTGAAGGCCTTGAAAGTAGTATTTTTAAAATATATTATAAAAATGGTAATTAGAAACTAATCCTGAACAATTCCAGGTATTAAAAAATTTGAACATGAATGCTGAAAATATTTATGTTCATATTCACGTTGCTAAGAAAATCAGGAAACGTAATTGTGATGGGATACAATGACTGAAGAGCATCAGATAGTTACCTGCAAAGCCAGGAGTTGAGCAATGCCACCAGGTCCCCTCTCTCGTGTGTGTCCCTACAAATAAACCCCATGCACTGGCTGGTGGCTATGTTACAGCTGCTCTGCACAGGGATGCTTAATAATGCTTCACACAGACTGAAATATTAAATAAATGTAAAAAACTTGCACCGTCCAACTTTGTTTCTTCTCTTAAGCTCCCTTCTATTTTTATTTTTTAGAGGGGAAGGGGAAAGTGCCATTCAGGAAAGCAGCTATATTGTGCTCAATGAAGGCAGGACTGGCACAAGTCCTAGAACATTTGCATTCAGAAATAAAAGCTGTGATCGACCTTTGTCTGCTAAGAAAATGAAGCTTGCTGGTTTTAAACAGGCTAGCGAAGGGAGGGGCAGACTCGATAGAGAGGGAGAAGAGAACCTAAAAAACAGCAACAATAGCAAATATTAGTCTATCGCATCCTTAATAGGCAGCAAAGCGATCCTCCCGAATGAGTCTGGACCTCGCTCGGCTGATAACGCACTCCTGGTTAATCATAAATTATCAGGCAGATGCGAACCAATGTGCCGATCCCCACGTAGTTCCCGAAACTTGATTTTCCCACTTGGCATCCCCTGCGCTCCGGCGGGAGCAGCTTACCCTGGCAGGGCGGGACGGCGGCCCGGAGCCGCCGATGGATGCGGCGCTGGGTGTTCCCCTCGCAGCTCCGCAGTCCCCGGGAAGGCGGGCGGGCGGCTCTGGGCGAGGCGGCGCATCTGTGCGGCCGGGCAGGCCCGGGAGGCGGCCTCGCCCCGCGCCCCGCACCGGCCCCGCCGGCAACAATGGGCGGCTGCGAGGGGTGGCAGGGACGGCGGCGAAGGGAAGGGAGCAGGGCAGGCAGAAGGGAAGGGAGAAGCGAGGGGAGGGAGCGAGGGAGGGAGCGAGGGGGGAGAGTCGGAGGGAAAGAGGAGGGGAGGGGAAAAAAGAGAAGCGTGTTAAGCTTGTCTGGTAGTTAACAAGTCTTGAATGAAGAATGTTAGCAAACAGACAAACAGCATGTCTGATGCATGCTAATAGTCCTGGCTTCACCACTGACAATATGAATAATTCAATAGAAAGGAGGGAAAAGAAGAAGCGGGAAAGAAAANGTTGGAAGGACTTTCCGGAAAAAAAAAAAAAAAAAAAAAAGGCACCCTCCCTTCACGCTCCCAAACGTCTGCAGAGGAGACGGGAATAAAAACTGTGCCGCAACTTTCTCCTTCCCACCCACCGCATAGAAAATATTCAGCAAAAAGGCCCGTCGGGCACCAGCCCTTTTGCCAGCCCTGCCTCTCGGAGATTTTCGATTCCTATTTTTGTTGCCTATTAATTTCCCCCCTACCACCCCCCTCCCTCTTTACCGCCTATTTTACTTCTTTTGTCTAGGAGCTGGCACCTGTCCCAGAGACGGCATTTTACTGCACATCCCCTTTTCCCT
>VYZT01013232.1:90609-113736 GCA_013400735.1 Pomatostomus ruficeps | reverse complement strand
GGATATCACACGCCCTATTTCACATGGCGCAGATACCTACAGCCATTAAAAATATATTTCTATGAAAGAGAAAGGCAGAGAAAGCGAGAGGCTCATTCCCTGAGCAGCACTGTGCAGTAGGACTCCGGGGAGGAAAATCACCAGCAAAAGCCCTCATCCTCAGAGCACACAAACCTGCAAAGCCCGAGTCATTGCTCAGGCAAAGGAATCCATTTCCTTAACGGAGGGAAAAGGGAATGAGGGAAAGGGATGAGCGGAGGGGTGAGCCCTCGCCACTTTGCCCTCTGCATTGGGATGTACAGCGCAAGAGAGGCGAGAACCAGCCCCGCTCGGGAACGAGAGGAGAGGAGAGGAGAGGAGAGGAAAAAGAAGATCCTATTTGCAGCATTTTTAAAAGTTCTGCTCTGGCAAAGGCCGTCTGAAGGGGAGGCCCTTGCAGCAGGAATGCGAGCAGCAGCCGTCTTTGCAGAGTCCAGCCTCCTCCTTGTGAGCGACTGGAGCAGTCTGGCGGAGGAGGAGGAGAAGGAGGAGGAGGACGTGAGCCAGCGAAAGGCAGCGGGCTAGAGCTGATGATGAAAACGGCACGGCCCTGCGCGGACAGGCTCCTTTTCATCCCCCGCAGCCAGGGGCACACGGACACGCAGTGAGCCCGGCCCCGCTGCGACCCCCGCCGGGTACCCCCGCGGGCCGGGGGCTGCGATGGGGACGGCGCCGCCGGGAGGGGACCCGGCCGAGAGGCAGCGATGGGAGGAAAGGCGCTGCGCTGGAATGTAAATGCACCCACGCTATGGCAATATGCTTGACAGGGCAGTGCGGCTAATGAACCTTTAATTGGGGGAGGTGGGGGTGTGGAGGGGGAGGGGGTAGGTTTCTACGGAAATATCTCCCGGGATTAAAACGGAGAGAAGAGGCTCCTCTCTGCATTCACACACCTACACCGCTCTGCGTAACGCAACAGTCCGCAAGGACCACGAACTACAGCACACACACAAAAAACCAACCCCAACCTACCGAGCTGAAAATGGCTATTTGAAAAAGTAAATATTGTACGTGACAGAAAAACTTTGTGATTTTGTTTTCTCATGCCCTTATTCCAAACCAGCTGCACAGCCAAGCTCAGGCTGCTTGGCCCTTATAACTCGCTTGGCACCGAGTCAAAAGCTGATAAGCATTTGGGCGAGACAGCTCAACTGCTGTGCTGGAAGAAAAACAGCTGCCATGATTGCTGTTTGATTGAGAGCGCTTGCACACACTCACAAAAAACATACCAGGCTGCAAGGACGGGTCACAAATGCCTGAGGATTCAGCTTCAGAAGATCAACATACATTTCCTTAAAAAAAAAAAAAAGAAAAAAATTATATAGTTTCGCCTCCATACACCCTCCCCTTTTTTAAAGAAAACGTGCTGCGTCGACTTGCTTTTCTTCTTCCCATCCCCCCTCCATAACCTCAAGCAAACTCAAGGAATTGTGCCAAAAGTCCCGTTGCTAGTTACCAAGTGCATTTTTTTAAACGTCCCTTTGATACTTCTTTCCCTCCTGCTTGCCATGGAATATGCAAGTAAGATAATCTTTCCATTACTTACAAGAAGTAATTAAAAAAGAACTTCTAGCTCAGCATTCCTTTCCCTCTTTCTCTCTTAAGGGGCAAGAGGAGGGAAACGAGGGGGAGAAGGATGTTTTTTCTCTTTGCCGAGTCCAACATTTGGCTTTTTCCATTTGTGGCAGATCACTGTAACGCTATTGTAAAACAACTTCCTGCCCCTTTTGGCTCACGTTCCAGAAGCTGCTAGGCTAAGTTCACAGCACAAAGTTTTTTCCCCCTTGCCGAAGAAGAGAGACAAAAAAAAATTCCTGCAAATTATTTTCCCCCTTTTCTGGCTAATGGACTCACAAGGTGAATTTATTGCAGCTCTTTAAGAATGTTACACAAGAGACGTTGGTATCCCAGCTGGATAATTCATAAGCTGAAAAGGTGGGGTCATTATAAATATATGTCTGTGTGTGTCTGTGTGTGTCTGCATTTTAATTCTGTTATTTTGAATTGTAAGTCTCAGTACCATCAGGTGGATAATGAGCTAAGCTGCTTCATCTGCCTTACTAATTTGTATATCTATCATAGCACAGATCATTGGCTCAGTACATACAGCCTCCTACTTTCCAATTGCTTTTGCGCTCTAAGGTGACCTGCATCTCTCTCATTTCCCTCCTCTCCTAAATGCTCAGTCTCAGGAAAATACCCACTGGAAGCTCCTAAACCCTCCCTGCTAGAAATGGGAGACATTGCAGTCTCTCTGGTATAAGCCAAAAAGGAAAACTAAGGCCTCCACAAGTTGCTCTCTCACGGTCTCTCCCTCCCTCCCTCTCCCTCTGTTTCTCTCATAGCAACAGCATTTCTTGGTGCGCCTGCTTTGGCATACATCAGCATTTCCACCGTCCAAGTGTCCTTTTGCGTCACATCTCGCCATTTCATTCAGCCAATGAAATCTCCTTCTTGCAATAAAAATATATAGACTTTTTCTCTTATTGGTATATTCAAAATTTTTTTTCATGTGCTTTTCTAACAAAAAACGTTGTCAAGCATTTGATTTGCCCTGCACTGAGGGGGGAGAGGGTGGACAGGGGGAGGAGACTGTACAAGATTTCAACCTTGAAGAGTCGTCTTTGTGGAAAATATGTTGCCGTAAGAAAAAAGGGATTACATAGTTACTTAAAGAAAGTCATAGTTGTCCCTCTCACTTACTACTGATTTTGCTTATGCTATCACTGCTTTCCTGATGTACTTTTAAAGCAGCTAGGCAGCTTCAACTGATTGGAAAAGTCAATGCTATGTGTGTCTTAAGTTTGTAAAATATTCTTCAGGAAAAAGAATATATTAATTGGTATTTTATTCCACTAAATATTGATCATGAGATGATAGGAAAAACTGTGATGTTAAAAGAGAACCCATAGACATATGTTTCTATCTCATCCAAAGCAGCTGCTCTCCAACACACTATCCTGCAAAATGGAGCACAGGGTTTCAGAGGCGGAGGTTCTTTCCAAGATGCATTTCCCTCTTCCATAACCTCAAAAGTGCAGCATTTCAGTGGCCATCTGTGGTAAAGATGGTGACAAAGGCTCCATTCTACGCCCCAGGTATCCTGGCTTGTGAGGCAGCTGTGAAGCTGCAGACCCTGTGCCTGGCATGGCCAGTCCTGCCTGGGCTGGAACAGCAGCACGGACAAGGAGCCCAGCTCCGGCCTCAGGCCTGACCCTGAGAGAGTTCTGCTCTCCAAATGCACAGTATCAGCCAAGTCAAGAAAGCACGGTGTGGCTCATGTGGGCTTCCTGGAGCTGCCTGGCCATGCTGCAGCTCCAATGACTCCTGCAGTGGCAAATTTAGGGAATCTCTTACCCATTTCGATCCAGCCTCAGATCCTCAGAAAATGCTAAACCACCAGCATTCTGAGGAGAATACACATTTCTTCTGTAAGCAAAATTTATGTTTTATGGTTTTCCCTTCCTAACTTCTTTTTTTTTTTTTTTTTTTAAATGGTGTGAAACCACAAAATGTTTCTAATATTTATTTTTAGGGAATTATAGTAAAAGCATACTAGAGATTATCAGGACACAGTTGACAAGATATTTAAACAGTAACTTTCCCACAAATATTTATTTTGGGAAAATGACACCTAGTAATTCTGACCTCTTCTAATAACTTTGGTCTCTATTGCATATAGACTGTGGATGCAGAGGATGTACATAAATTCTGGGTGACTAAAATGTAAAAGCAAGCAAATTTCTGGATAACAGCCTTAGCAGCAGACAGCTATCATATCCAGCTAAAATGCTTATCATATTTGTTTTAAAATAATGGCATGACATTCCTGATAGTATTTATTTTAACAGAACATGCACAGAGGAGAATGTTAACCCTGCACAGAAAAAAAGAGATGACGTGATAGTGCAGCCAACAACTTTTAACGCCAATGAAATACAAAAGACAGATCTATTTTTTAGGGAAGGATTTGACTTAAGTAGACAAACTGCTTAGTTCAGAGCATTTTACTTGTATTTAATCAGCTTTCTGAATTACTTTCCCCCTTGTTTCTCAGACATGATTTTTAGCCCCTTGTTTATTTTTATACTTTCTGTATAAAATATAGGTCTTCTTGTTCTTTGCTCTCCATACCTGCCCCCTCCTTTCTCATTTTTTGCTACTGTGAAAACAGCTGAGGTTCATCCCTTCTTTTGCCTGCTCCTAATGGGAATAATTCTGGTGTATTTGGAGGGTTAAAAGTGCCTCGCCTTTACACAATTACAGCTTGTATTCATCCACTCAAAGCTACCCTTCCTCAAGGAGATATATAAATGCATTCTGCCTGTCACCACAGTTGTGAAATAAGATTGAAAGTTGTCTAACTTTAGGAAACTGCAGTACTAAAAAATTAGGGATTCAGGAAAGAGGAAAACAATTACCTCAAGTCCAGCTTCTAAGTTTCACTTAACCAAAATGGAATTCCAAAAAGGGAGGTGGAAGACTTATTTTAAGATTCATCATGCCTGAATAAATTCAAATTATGCAAATAGTAGTAAGCCAGTATTTTCATACCACAGTTTATACTATTACAGAATTATAACTCCTTTCTTTCCCTTTATCACAAGTTCTGTCTATTGGAAACTCATTATAAATACTTCTGCTGAACACTAATTCATTTGCTTCTATTTTAACTCAGAGTGGCATCTCTTGTTCTTTCCTCTCAGTTTAGTATGATAGAGACATCCACACTGAGGTCACCCCTAAATCGATCATGATTTTTTTGCTCTCCAGATAATACAGTTCACTTGTAATATGGGGTGGTTTTTAATCTAACGCCTTCAGAAATATTTCATAAAATATGATCAGGTACATGTTTGGGTTTTTTTTTAAAGAATCCAATTAAACTTTTTTTTTTTAGAATTAAGTTATCCAGAAAAGTGTAAATTCCCCCCCTTTTTTATTTCATTATATCATTAAAATAATTCCAGTGCAGGTTATAAAAAAACATCACCAAGAATAACTTAACATTTTGACAGTTTTTCTTTTTAAAGGCACTTTCTAGGAATTAAAAAATAAAAATAATTAAAATCTATCTAGAAAAGCAAAGCAATCTTGTGCACCATTCTCTGAAAGGACGAATCTGGGGATTACAGGGGTGCACACTTCAGAGAAAGGACAGCAATTACACATTGTGCCCGTCACTTAGGAAAGTTCTGTTTACTGCTGGATAACTTGCATTAATTCCGATGGATCAGTGGCCTATTAAATTACGGGGGAAAAACATTGAAATACCAAATAGACAACTCTGAATGATCTAAACTGTAAAAGCAAGCTGAATGAGGATGCATTTCTACACCCTTCCCTTCAAAACATAATGAAGCATTTTGTAAAAACACTTCCTTCAGTACACTGTACTTTAACAATACTGTTGTACAGAAAACTTGGCATTTAACTGGTATCAACATAAGTGAAACTCTGGCACTAGGACAAGTGGTGTATTTTTTAAATTTTTTTTTCTTCAAGAAAGGAGGCATTAAAGGGGGTGGTTGCATTAGCAGGTTTTTAAGGGTGCTACCGACGCAATTTTGTTTATTTTGCAACATTTTTTTCCCCCGTTTTTTACTGTACTCTTGCCTGGGGACTGCCGGCCCCGCTCCCCCGGCGCAGATGAGCGGCGGCCCTTCCCAGCCCTTTCCCAGCCGTGCGGAGAGAGCCTGTTCCCTCCCAGCCGGCATTCCCGACAGCCGGGCTGGCCCGCTCCGAGGGCTGTGTCCGGGCACTCCTGCCCTGCCTGCGAGCACCGCGTTACAACGAGTGGGGGGGCTTCAAACCCAGTCCTCCCTCTGTCTAATGGGCACCTCCGCTTAGAACCGGGTGCCTCGCAGAAAGAGCTGCTGAAGATTAAAAAAAACCCCAAAACATTAAAAAAATGTATCTAAAGAAAAGAAAGGAGGGAAGAAAAAGAAAGAAAAAATAACACATTCTAAAAAAAAAAGAAAATGTTGATTTTTAGGGAATGATAAGCTGCAAAAAGTCAACAAATATACATGATGAAATCTGTATTGAAAACTTACAATTTCTCAGGTCTAAAAGGGGCTTAAAATTCCTTTCTATCGCAAATTACTTAAAGGTTTTTAAACTAGTCAAGAGCTGTCCAGTGACCAAGTTCTCTGATATTAACTATCTATTTTTTAAATACACCAGAGTGCAACAATCCTGAACAAAGTGAATTGCAATGCACACAAAATTTACGTACAACACAATTTCCTTTGTAGTTTTTTTGGTAGTGAAATATTAGCAAAGATGAAAAATTTGCATAAACTCTGAGAAAACAAAAAGGGGCTTCCATTACAGTCTCACTTTCATAGCGTAGCTGCAATTACTTACTACAGAGACAATCCAAAATGGTTGTAGATACAGAATTCTGTTTGTGAGCTGAGTGTTAGTATCAGATATATTTTATGTGGCCAACTTCAGCTCTACAGTTTAAGTTACCATTTCTTTTGAGCCCATTAAATGTAAAATATATGGTACATAAGGTGCACCTTAGATTGGCTATCTAAAGGATGACTGGAACCTCACACAAGAACAGTATATTGGCACTGGTAAATTTAAATCCCTCTCCTTGAAAAAAAAACCCCTTCTAACACGAACGATATTGCCACATTACTGTTATAATCAAATATAATGTCAAGAGAATAATGAACCTACTGGAAGTATTCATATATTTATCCAGCCAGGTATATACAGGCTTCTACACTCTTGGTATCAGCTGCAGGTATAATATATAGTTGTGAAAAAAGAACAGTACTTTATAGAACTTGTGTTCCATGAATGGTGTCATTTGACTCTTTTTTTTCTTCCTGTCATGTCACACTTATTGGAGTTGTCACATGTGCATCATTAAGTTTCATGAATTTCGAAGGGATGCCTAAAGTTATAAACTCATCTTTAACAGGATTCTGCTACATTTCAGTTTTAGTGAACAAAATGTCCTGCACAGATGCAAAATTAATATAAATAAAGGTCTCTTCTCTCCCTGTGGACAGAAAGGGCCAGTTCTGAGCACGGGGCTTGGGATGAGGCCATGCTCCTCCTGGGCTGTCACTCCACACTTGTGTGTAAAATGGGTTTTAGAAAGGATGGTCATTTTGGTGTTGCCAGTAAACCAGAAATTCAGTGCAAAAAAATCCTCTTTTTTTCCTCTTAATTTCCCACTTTGCTGTTTCAAAGATGAATCAGCATGTATTCAGATTAAATGTGTGCCATAGTTTAGTAACAGTGATTTTACTGAAGTTTATTACCAACACAAAAGCCCTTATAAAGAGAAGACCAAATGAAGTTTTTGCTGTGTTGTCTACATTAATAAAATGCAGCATGAATACTAAAACTGGCATTGCAAATAAAAAAACAGAAAGGTGGGGGGAAATTGTGAAAAGGTGCTTCCAAACTTATTCAGTGCACCTATGTTTTTCAGTTCATCCCAGGAGATGTCTCTGACTAATCCATGGAAATTTCAAGTTTCAAATTTAGCCACTTTTCTCTTAGGGCCTAAAAGCATTTTACTGAAGATTTTAGGTGGCTTATAAAAGCACTGAAATATTGAAAGGTCAACTCTTAAATGTATATTCCCAGAATAAGTTACCAACAGAAATATAATGGAACAAATTGTTTTTACTCCACCAAAAATTTCAAGAAAACAGTACAAGTTTTCTTCTAATGCAAACAAGTAACTTAGTAAGAAAACTGTATAGGGAAAAAACCCAGACCTTTTGCCTCTTGGCAACAGGAGAATGTGACTGGGTTTGACGTGGAGAAGTCTCCCTGACTCAATTAGAAATACAGCTGCTTTTCAAAAAATTTTGAAGTCAAATACCAAAATTAACGTTGATGTCTGAAGCCCATATTACTTCTGCCATTTATCTGTAATAAAATTAAACAATTCCACATTCCCCCAGCAATCATTTCTACAAAATCATGTACTCTGTCCCTTCTGTATGCGAGTGTAGTATGGGACTCCTGGATACAGGTATGTATGTGTGTGTATATAGTTATAGTCTCATGCTACCACAGCCCAGTAGGTGTAAATACTACTGGAATAATACCCTATATTAATGTTGTTTACATAATTCTGCTCAAGAGAAATCAGGGTTTTTTTATAATGCAGCCTGAAGATTACTAACGAAGGGTTACATTTGAATTATAACAGGAAAAATCAATGGAAGGCATGGTTCAGGACCATTGTTTTTCTAGTTATATAAATAAATGCAACATTTAAAAAACCTCAACATAACTTAAATACAGAGTAAGAACTACATGAAAGAAGTTGGTTGTAAGGGCACTATACCAGGAGGAATTTTATCCCTCAGTGTTACCGTAACAACTCATCCCTACGTTAAGAGAACACAGCTCCCTGCTCTGGGACTGCCTGGATGCAGGACCTTGCTCCCACACCTAGAAGCAGGAGGGAGACTGACATAAACATCAGGGATTTCACTGAATAAAGCACTGCATGTGTAGACTAAAATGTTCCAGCCTTCAGCTGGCAGTGCCCTGAGTATTCAGCTCAGAGGGGAAAGCAAAACAGGTACTTCAGACTCATCGTGGGCACTTGAAGAAACAGTTTTGCTTTAAAACTGCGTTTACACGACTGTCTGTGTAGCAAATGTGGATCCCACACTCACAGGGAAACATTTTTATAGGAGTATCAGGTTTACTGTATTATTGTTCAGGTTTTACTGGCCAAAACATTAGGCAGTCCAAGAAAATTATTGGAAATCTATTAGAAAAGGCCCTTTTGTGATTGAACTACTGCACAATTCCAGCTCATCTTTGCCTTTCCCTAACAGAGAACACCATTTTGACGCTGTCGTGCATTTTTCCGTCCAAAGGGGTTAACGCCAGTGGAAAGCACAAGGATCCTCTTACCACAGAAAAACTGAGCAATGCAGTTTCCCAGAGAAGCTGCCTTTTTATTTTTACAGGTGCAACTGACGTCTGTCTTGTATTTTCTGCTTGCCCAAGTATTAATTTAAAAACCACACACACGTGAATGTATGATATGCAGCTATCTGCACCCAGGTATCTTTATTACACTTTCACATACTTCTTTTTAGTCAAGTGTTTAATGGAAAGAGGCAGAAGAACAGATTTTGACATAAGATAAATCAGGAAAATAAGCATTCACTTCAAATGAATTTTGCTGAATTACACTAGGCCTTAATATATATCCTAATGTTTGGAAAAATGTTAATCTTCAAAATGTAAAGAACAGGTGTCATAATTTCCATGGCACACCTAAAGCCTGACCAAACCCCATGTTCTACAGGACTATTTTTTAAATTTTTCATGTTTTCTCTCCTTAAACTGATACATTACAATGGTCCAGAGGATCAAGGAAATCAACAGGGAAATAGAAATGGTTTCATATTAAAGCAGTACAGACAAGTGTACACCAGTTGCTAAAGAGAGAAGGCTGTTAAATATGAACGGTTCCTAGTTGGTTTTCACTGCAGGGGTCACATTTGGAAACAATTTTGATACTAAAATTAGAAGTTTGTATTTTAATTTCAGCAACATCTTTGTCTAGGAAATGAGAGTAGTCTTACCCAACATCAAGCTTTACCAGGTACACTAGATGGAAAAATAAGTGCCAGAAATTGTAATGCTGAGGAATTAAGCTCACACAGTAAAAGAGACTATTCTCTGATCATTCCATTAATTTAAACCTTACTAGGGACAAAGCTCTTTTTTAAACAGTAAAACAAAACTTAAAAAAAAGAATAAATCCTGAGAGGTTTGAGTCAGGAACATTCAAAGCAAAAAAATTCCAAAAGGTTCCCTTCACTAAGGAGCTTTCAGAAGAGGCACTTCTACAATGGCATCCTAAATTATCATATTGCATGCTGAAAAAAATTAGTCTTCCCTTTCATCAGGCATTTCCTATAGTTACTGTAGCATTCCAATACTTTTGTATTTTAAAATTTGAGTATTGGCTGAGTATTTTCTTAACTTTTTTCTTTTAAACTCCAAGCTTCTATCCACATTTTAAAATTCTCCTACAACTCATTAACTCCAAAGAAAGCACGACCATATCAATAGTTCAAGGCAAGAAAAAACCCCTCAGAATAATGCAAACATCATTGCCTTGAGACTCTCTTTATTCTCTAAAATCCTGCAGAAAACAGAAAATCAATACTAGTACTGAAAAATACATGATAAAAGGGGATGGACTTTGTATTTTCGTTAGTAAACCTATTAATTATAACTATCTAACATGAGTGAGTAATAGATTTATGTTAACCTGACAATATTATTTTTAGTGAAAAACAGGTAAATATACACTTCCACTCTATCTTCCAATAAAAATCTAAAGGTAGTGGATTTTGGGAATTTCCAGTAACAAGTAAGGGACACAGAAGGGCTAGTTTCAATATTGCTGCAGTCAGCATCACTTTCTGTTCACATTTGCTTCAGCTCTGAATGCAAGTTTTCACCCAAAGGGTACGATGTCTCAGTTGCTCAGCCACTTCTTTTGTTAAAAGAGCTCATTCTGCTGTATTACAGAATGTACTTTTAAGTCTAAGAGTAGATTATTGGAAGTATTTGTTTAAATAATTCAACTGCAAGGAAACTTACAGAGAGACGTAATGTTTTACTTGAAATGAATGGAATGCAAAGACACATTTTTACCTTAATCCTATTCATGTTGACAGCCACAGAAGTCTCAAAGTTTACTATTTTAGTGTTATTTAATTTTGTGATGGCAACATTATAAGCTTCCCCAAATACACTCACATCCCTTGTGCTCAGTTCTAACCCTGCTGTGTTTTACACAACTTGGCTGTCATCAGCAATTAGGGTTTTTTTGGTTTGGGGTTTTTTTTGATAGAAGGAAGAAATGCGGAAAAGCCGTATGCTGATTGAAGATATGTGTTTCTAGCTTAATTATTTTATGATCAAAAATTGTATTTCACAGATTTTACTGCTGAGCAAAGCAGAGCCTATAGATGAAAAATAACCTACATCTTTCGGTAAAAGGTGATGGTTTCCTGTGTGCAAGTCTTCCAGAAAATTTATCTCAGCTTCCATGTTTATATATGTTCCCTAGTCACAGCAACTAAAAATGAGATGCATCACATTCTGCCACCAGTTACTTTCAAAGCCAAAAAAAAAAAAAAAACAAAAAAACCCCAAATCACAGCCTTTTTGCATAAAATCAGTGATAAAGACGAGGAAGTTCTAGTTTTCTCTGGCTCAGTACCCCATGCTTGCCGTGCTTGGCCTCACAGGGCCTTGTGTGTGTGTGTATTGCTGCAACACACACAAAAACTTATGGAAAAGGTGCTGAATACAATCTGCTGGGACACAGCACCATGCTTCCTTACAGGCTGAGAAACAAGGCTCATTCTGAGACCTCAGAGGCCCAAGTTTGATGTTGAAATTGCCATGTGCTTTCTCACTTTCTTTTAAGGGAAATAATTGCTGTTTTTCATTAGACTGTGCTTCTTCCTTTGGAAGAATCCAGTCAGGGCTAAAACAAAAAATTTAAAGGTTGAAAAGTGAGCAGTTTGAATTACAGGGGGAAGACTCAAGCAATATATTTAGTTCAACGAGGAATTAAACGTCATGGCCAGTGGTAAATAAAGAGCTAATATGTCCTTTTTGAAATAGTTTGACTTTTCCTCTGGCTGCGAGCACAGCGCACTCGGAGGTTTTGGTGAGGCAAACCTGATACTCTGCCATTCTCTGCCAGCACGTGCCGAAATTAGTTCTCCATTTTGTGGTGGCCCTCAGAGAGCAATTCCCATTGAGAAGTGAACAAAGGCCATGACCCCGAGGTCAGAGTGTAATGCAGGAAGCATGACCTCCCCTTTGTTCAGAACAGCACTGTTTACTCTGCCTAAGTAAAGATCACCAATACATTAACTAAAGAGGATTAAAAAGGTCATATCCCTAGGGATGGAGCTCACGCAAGTGGCAACTTTCTTCAGTCACTGAATCATTGGACCTCCCTACCTACCCCCCCCTCAAAAAAGAGACACCTTAAGCTGTCATGGCTCAATGGCACATTATTTTCAGAGCAAAAGTCTGTACAAATTTATATTTCAAAACTAGGTTAATTTCTGCAGAGCTAGCCAGCTGCTTGGAAGTTATTTTTGAAGTTATCAAAATATTTTATGTGAAAATTTATCACCTCAACACAATTTTTTTTATTTTATATCTCCCTTTGAAAAATTCTGAGTTGATTTATAAAATTGTTTGGGTCTTCAAGTGGTTATTAAAAAGTGCAAGTAACTATTGTAAATAGAATTCTTAAAATATCCTGCAGTCTGTGGATGGGCAGAGAAGTTGCCTGTTGCTGTAGACAATTGTTAACTCCATGATGGCTCACTTGCAAAGAGGAGAAGAAGGAAAATAAACTGAAAATAATCTGCCTATAAATTTTCACATATGCTGAGTGCTAAACTTTATCAGGCTAAATAAACACTTACTTTGGCTGTTAAGATATCTCTTACCAGCTTCTCGTTATATCTTAGAACATCATTATTAATATGAATATTAAGAGAAGCATCTCTTGAAGCAGCTACATTAATGCTGCATTGGTAACATACAGCTAGACAGCATGTTGGAATGTCTCCTTTCCACTCTCACCTCTAATCCACCAGTCCGCTAAATGGTCCCAAATTTGCTTTGTGCCTTGGTTTCCTCATTTGTGGTGATGTGGCTCACTGGGATGCAGATGTTACCATCAGTTAGGCAGCCACGATAGGAGGAAAAGAGCATGTAGAAGGGAGTGGTCCAGACTAAGATATTTTCCCTTCTTTATCCTCAGGCAGAAGCACCTCTGATTAAGCTGAACATTATGTTAGGGCTTCCAGAAGAAAATAATAGGAATCAGGCCAGGCAAGGGGGCAAGCTTTTGATCAAAGTCTTTGGTGTAGGGAGCTCAGCACCACAGATGAACTCCACAAAGGGTAAATCAGCTGCAATCAGCATGAGATCATCCATCACCAGCAACTTTGAGACGAGGATTAGGAATGGAAACCTCCAAAAACCAAGGTCCAAGAGTCCCACAGAACAGCATGAACCATACAGGGGGAAGACTGAGAGGGTGTCCTTCCATTCTCAGACACTTTGTGCAAAATAGCTATCTTTGGATCCCTAACAATATGTTCACCTTTCTAGTTTCTAGCAGCATGAATTAATGCAAGAGGTGTGGCAAGCTGGTGTCTATTACACCCAGCATGCACCGGCCCTTTTTCACCCACCACTGTAGTTCCTGCTCCTGTGGTTTCTGGTCTTTTTTCACCCCAGTAGTAGGAGTCAGAAATTATTGCCGTCAGGAAAACCCAAAGGAGAAAGTCTTCCTAGCACATGCCCCATGGGAGCATGATGTTTAGCCCAAATGGCTCCCAGCAGGTTCCAACTCGGCCAAGAGTTAAGAAGAAACTTCCAAACCATGTGTCTGCAACATGATGGGTGGCACTCCCACTGCAGGTGGGTCAAGGACTGGTAACTCTTGCCTGTCCAGTTCTGTGCCTGGAACAATCAAATCTAGTAACACACTTCCCTGTGACTGCTGTTCCCTGAAATCTGATATGACAGTACTGGGCTTTTTATTATATACCAGTAGACAAGGAAAGAAAGTGGAGTCAGAAAGCCTTGACAAAAGTTTTAGAAGGAGCTGTGTCCAGGACAAAGCAAAAATGTACAGCAGGTATTTAAAATAAACAACCTGGAATACAGCGCAAAATTGCCACCTTGAATGTTCATCAAATCTTCCCATTGATTTCATTGGAAACACTGTATTTTAGCACAAAAGATTATGCAGGCATAGTATATTGGTCAGGAAAGAAGGGTAACAAAATACATAGACACAGCAGGAGCAGGTAGGCAAGAGCAATGTAAGTACTGAGCAAAGCTTCGTGTCAGGCTGAGGCAAAGAGGTACCTTTTCCAAAAAGCACCGGACTGAAACAACCAGAACAGAGAATATACTTAGACAATAGAATTTAAAAATGGAGATTGGGAGCATAAGGACTGAACCAGTGACATAAGGACAATTTATTGACATGTATTAGAAGCAGAAAGACCGGACAACATTTGTCTGGCAAGTCTGAAATAGTACTGGGAAACAAAGGGAGTGAAGAAAGAGGATGAAAAACACCACAGTAAAGACAATCGCTGATTACGACCTTGAGCTATTTAGTCATGCAGAAGAGCCCTGCCTTTGCTCACCCTGTATGACTATACGAACATTTCTTGTTAGCTGGGTTCCTAATCTGGGGTATTCATAAAAAATAAAAAATACCCACTACTTCTTCCAGTGGAAATTCCTAGTCTTTCCTTTTTCAGTTCTCTTTCACCTTCACAACGGTCAACAGCACTCTCCCTCCAAGATGGGAAGCAAAAACAACACTCAGGAACATTAGGGAATGAGATGTCCCTTCTCTTGAACAGGAAAACAGAGGAAACATGACTCTGTGACAAAAAATTCTTGCATTGTCCATTTTTTGGGGGGATGGAGCAATCTTGACCCTACTTCATATTCTAAGATATGCCTCTATCTCCTGATGCCCAGAAATACAGACAGACCAAAAGGTACCTTTTACGTTAAAAATAAGTTATCAGGCTTAATACAGATGGAAAAATCTATGATAGTCAAGTCACTAAATTGTCCCCTCTGGTCCTTTCAAACGGCAAATCTCATTAATCAATGCTTTTGCAAGTAAAGGGTGAAAGAACAGCAGATAGCAAAACAGAAAGTGCTGAAATAAAGCAATAAATTAAAGGCAAGCCACTCTGAAGACACACACAGCCTTTCAGAAGCAGCCCAAGGTTGGAGGCAGGGCTTCCAACAAAAATCTGCACTCCTGTCAGGAATGAAAGGGTAGCAGTCCTCAAAAATAGCCACAAATGATGATCCAGATTACATGCCAATGAATTCTGTGATTTAGTAAACTGTCTGGAAGGCTACTTTAAAAGATTATAACTTTAATGCCTGAGCAGGGATTACATAATGGAGAGAAAAACAACACTGATAACATAATGAAAAATACGTCTTTTAACTTTGAGTGCATCCACAGAATATATTATTATTTATTTGGCCTTTCAAAAGGGCTTTGACAATGTGACTCATGAAGACCATAAAGAAAGCACAATAGTCACAACTGGAAGTTGGAGTCATGATTAAAAACAAGCTAAGCAGCCAAAAGTAAAATGTACAAATAACAAGACACTTTGACAAGAGAAATGTTAAGAGCTGTTGCATGCAGAGGCCATGCTGGTATCAGCTTCTAACTTTAGTTCACGTCTAGCAAGATCAGCTGTAAAATAAAAGAGTGGCAAAAATGACAAGCAAGAGGAGAGTATTGGGGTTACTGAAGGGTTTACCCAAGCTGAGTGAATGTGAAACAAGATAAATTTTTTTTTTATAATTGCTAAGGACATAATATTGCAACATTCTCCAAGGGAAGAGCCCTGGGTGCCACCATAACAAGTCAATGGAAACTTTCAGGGATCTGCAATAATGTCAGGTAAGTCAAGCATGAAAGCAGAATCCTGTATTGAAGAAAAAATTATCCTTCCAATATCCACCTGCCAGGGAAACAGCTTTCTGGAGAATGTTAATGAGCCTTACCTCATTAAAGCTACAGAAGTAACAGGAGTGCAAGGGCAGGTGTCTACAACAATGTCACTTACAAGCAACTGCCATATATGAAGACATAAAGTGATCAAGCTATTTATGTTAGTGAGCACATGAGCAACAGGGAACACAAGAGAGATACACAGGATCTGTAGTCCAACTTTCTCACCTGCTTCCAGTCTCGAAAGGGAAATGATTCAGCTAAATTAAACACACAGTAAATTTAAACTACAGGAATATATTATTTTTCAATGTGCAGCCTGAGCATGTGAAAATCAATGCCTTGTTAAGGGACATCAGTGGGAATCTGAAAGAATGATTCTATCCATAGCCTACAAAAAGACGGTGTTGGATGGCATTGTTTGCTGGAAAGACCACAGGGACCTTTGTGCAAAGCCAAGGGACCTACCTGCCCCACTTTCTGACAACGACAGGGCATTCCAAAAGGATCTGATGCTGTCCCTCTTCACCCTCCACCTCTTACCAATCAACCCTTTGTAAAAAATGTCAGGGTAGACTTGGCATTAATTAGACTGTGGGCCTGTTCCAATGCAGTAATTTCTACTTTTGTTTTCTATGGCCAAAAGAAATGGCAAGAAAATAGATGAGTTCACTTTATCTAATGTGAAATGCCTCATCCTCCAAGCTAAGCATGGTGCCTGATGCAACGCTGTCAACGCATCATTCAAATGTCACAAAAACATGTAAAAACATGCATGTTTTCTTTGCCACCTCCTCTCCCACCTGCCACCATGAATAATTAGCAAAAACATGAATTATAAGACATCGTTTTACTATATAAATACATTTCCTTTTTTTTTATCTTACTATCTTTTTTCCCATCCATGCATCATTATTTGCAAAACCCATTTAATAATTTTAAGTGAGTCCAAGTTGTGTGTCAGATCCTGGGATCTTGCCACTCATACGGTGGTTTGCCACACTCAGCCCTTGGTCTTGTGGCTAACAATTCACCCAAGCTGTGAGAATACCTCACCACAACCCACACACTGCTGCTCTTCAAAGGAAAGACAAGGATACGTAATTAAGAGATGATGAGCTCAAATATAAGACATGAGATGTGGGAACAGATTCTGTAACCACACCGGTGAGTGGTTTTACTACTGGAGTTTCTTCAGCTCTTTGCTCATGGTATCAGTAAAACTCACACGTTTTCAAACTACATCTGCAGCAGCAGAGAGAAAAACAGGAATGCTAAAACCATGCCACTGCATAAAAATCGTTTTAACATCAAATGGTCAGAACTGAAATTATAAATCAGCATTATTAACAAATTGCCCTTGTAACAAGTGGGGCCTATGTCTTAAGAAAGAAAACCAACATATAGTTTTACTAAAAATACTGTCAAAATTTCATTCCACAAGAATTGTAACCTGAAACTATTCTCAGTCTCATTTCAAGACTTTATGATGCTGCAATTGTGGCCATAATATAAAGAACTACAGACAGAAGTATCTGTGTGTGCCTGTGCCAGCTCAGGGGCTAAAGGCACAATGCACAGCATAGAAATGAAAATTCAGATGTGGGTAGAGATCCACTTCAGCACATACAGGATCAGTGCCTCACTGGCTATTCAGAACAAACAACACATCAAACCACTTTTCTTATTACTCTGCAGAGCTGAAACTAGTTTTTGTTGTTGTTGTTTTCATGATCAATAAGGGAAAAAGTTGAAAAGTCTGAAGCAAAAGAAGATGTGCCTAAAGCTACCAAACTCAAGTGAGGACCACTGACCAGCCTTCAGAAACAGGCTTATAAATAGCAGGATTTCATGCTCCCTTGTTTTCTGATTAACAAAAACCAAAAGAATAATTCAGTTTTACCTAAAAGAAGTCTTCGTTTTGTCCCTATGCAGCACCACATCTCCACATGCCAGGGACTCTTTGTAGGGCCAGTCTCCCAGCGGCAGCCACACCCTCCTCTTCCTCATTTTTTGCCACTGATCATTAAATACTGTCCAAGACAGGCCCTGAAAAAAAATAACCGTAACAAAACTCACATTTTTAATGGACATCAGATACCATACTGCTGATTTAATCAGGCAGATTAGAAACAAACAAATACATTTGCAAATACACACATATTTGTGTTTTCTGTTTCATTTCAAACAAATTTGGTAGGCCTCATTTGGATCTCTATGCACACCACAGGAAAAAAATAATGAAAAGGTGTTCTATGCTGACAGCAGAATTAAGCCCTCTAGCTATCTTTCTAGAGTTTTATATGACACATTGTCCATTGGTACTGGAAAAATTCACAGAACAAGGGCTTTTTAGAGCATCTTCAGATGAACCTATATGTTTTGTAGCAGTAATAGATGCCAGCAGAAGACAAGCTGAGCGAGACATCCCAGAACTTGTCTCTTCAGAGATTTGTATGGATTTAACAACAGGCAGATCTATGGCTTTATTAAAAAAAGAAAAAAAAAGAAAAAGAAAAAAAAAAAAGAAAAAAAAAAGAAAAAAAAAGAAAAAAAAAGAGGAAAAAAAAGAAAAAAAAAGGTAAGACTTTCCTGGCTCACGTATCACTCAAACTCTCCCAGGTAATAATGATGCTGTGTAGCAAGTAACACACATGTCCTTAATCTTACCATATTTCATACAATTTATTTTGTCCATAATTCAGCAGTACATAGAACTATCTGGAAACTGATTGTTGCTATAAACTGTTTTGCATATTGTGTCATCTACTGACTTTAATTCATTATTTAAATGACACTGTAATTATACTACATTTCATATTCTATTTAACCAGAAAATATTCAATACAAATACAAAGTGAGAAAGCAAACTGCCCCCCCATATCTCAAAAAGCACCTACTTATTTAAAACTAACCAGCTCCAGCACTCAACAACAAAGCAGAAATACATTATTTAGGGTTCAGAGACTTAAGCTCAATTTTTTTTTTGCAAATAACTGCACAAAGGTATTTTTGTTTAGCTATCATTAGGACTGTGAAATTAATATTAAAATAAGGTGCTTGTTTATTTAAACTTAGAACTAAATTTATAATCTGAATCCATGGATTCATGCTATTATGCTTGCTGAAAGAACAAATTAGTATTAAAATAAGAACAGAGGCTACGTTGAGATGTGTGTTAGGGGATGACAACATACACTACAGGTAGTATATTAAATAACGCCAAATCCAAAATGATTTTTTAAGACCAGCATCTTCTACATATTTATTCATGTACAATTGTACACACACAGAAAAACACTGTTATAAGCAAGTGATACACTTCACTACTAGTCAAGGTGTTTGCAGTTCCATACAGTCCCACATCCTTACAGGTTTCTAATATACAATTCTGAATTCTCAAAGCCTGAATAATGCTGTATTTGCACATACATTAAAATACGTATAATTGATTTGAAGAGTACATCAACACTGAAGTCTTTTAAACTTGGTGATTCCCACAGAAATCTTTGTTCTCTAAACTCCAGAATATTAGATAAGACTGCCATTTATACCAGAGTGCTCTAGTACACCACTGACTTTTAAATCCAAATACACAGTAAGGGAAAATGCTAGCACATTTGTATTTACTGGCCCACAAAGATTCACCCTTCCAAGCCCTCCCATCCAAGTATTCCATATCAGAAAAGCACACTTACTCCAGACTGTCTGCATTCCTATTTACGGAGATGCTCTGCAATAATGGGAGCGAACAGAAATCCAAGGATTAACAGAAGAAATGAAGCAAAACAAAACAAAACCGTAAACCAAAACAACAAATCCCACCACAAAATGCCCAGCCGTGCTGCAAGTCCTTGCAAAAAAAGGAAAATGTTCAGCAGACAACAGCCTAACAAAAAGCAAAAAGAAAATTTAGTGCCGCTATTGCCTGGATACCAGTTTGGGGTTTAGGCAGCCTTGGATTACAAGGACTATTCCCTTGAAAATCCAGCCCACAGTTCCTGCAGTTTTCTACCAATACCACATCCAAACTGTGACTAAACACCTCATTATGCTTCTCTGGCACTGTCTGAAGCACACATATTGTACAATTTTCTGGGGCACCTAAAAGCAGGGGGAAAAAAGCGGCTGGTTTTTACCAAGCATTAATGAAATGATGAACAAATTCCCTGCAAAAGCTTGCATGATCAGTAAATCTTCTACACCCCCCTGCCCCGTTTTGTCCTGCATAGGCAACAGGTGACAAAATACAGTCCTAGTCTTCAGCTTTAAAAATAAGAAAATATATGTAGACTACAAGACATCTGCACTGTAATATAGCCTTTTTTAATAAATTAAAATTGAATGAAGAGACTTAGCTGGGCCTCTACATTGGCGTCAGAAAGTAAATTCTTATCTTAATATTTATTTGTAGAGGTTTCATTTAAAGAAAATACAGTCCTCACAGTAACAAACAATAACTAGGGACTTGAGGTAACAATCTGGTATTGACAGATCTTAAAAGAGAAAATCCAAACTGCATTTTCAAAGGAACTGCATGCTTCAAATATTTCGCTACAATCTTTTTTCTTAAATATATAGATGAATTATGAACCAATAACCCTCAAATTTCTTAGCTCTTACTCCAGACAAACACTGCATTCTTGATTATGAACATTTGAAATATTTAATTTGCTGTTCATGGCATTAAAACAGTTAATCTAATTATTGGAAGCAAGGATTCCATAAAGACTCCTTCCACTTTCTCCTTTAAGCTTCACCACTTCAAAAGCCTTTTCCCCATCCCTTATTATTTAGAAATAGTCTCCCTTTGTGCACTGGACATACTGTGGTAGTTCAGGAGGCCGTGGCAGTTACATGGTTCCTTTGCCAGTCCCCATACTGCTCATTAAATAATTTTACTCCCATATATACACACACAGCTGGTAAAGGGATGACTTTGCTGCATTCAGCTACATCTACATTTCCACAGTGAGCCTCGAAATAAAAAATCACAGTGTTACAAAAATGATCGGCTCCCATCACTGTACACTTCCCGAGTCTCCGATTGCTCTTTGCAAAACTGTGCTGTAGTAGTACACCTGTGTCTCTTATAGCAAAAAATCCACCACAATAGGCTAAAAACGCTACAGTTCTGTTAATACCCACTTCTCAGTTCGCAATTAAATACAATCTTTCTTTAAAGACAGGATTCCCTAAAACATTTTACACGCTTACAGTTTTCTATTTCGAAAAGCTTTTCAATTTCTTCCCTTTGCAAAAATTCAGCTGTGCAGCACCATCGAAGAGCTCCGGGTACGGCAGATGGTTAAAATTCTGCATAATTTTCAAGAGCCTAAGAGAAAGCATTGCCTTTTTTCGGGGGAGGGCGGGGGTGGAGGAGAGGAGTGAAAAAAGCTGAGAACAGCAATTTGCAGCCCTTTTTTTTTTTCCTTGACAGCAGCAAGCCCCGCCTCAGTCTGGCCCTTCCTCCAACCTCTGCTAACCTAAAAACCAGCGCCAACCTGGCAGCGGGCCAGGGATTCAAAAGTAAACATTATCCTCCTGCCATTTTTCAGTGCTGTTTATCATCTGATCCCCTGTTTTTTTATCCCCCTCCCCCCGCCGCCCCCTCCTTCGCCATTGCTGAAATCCCCGTCTCTGCCCCCGGTTTGTTTCGCTCCGCGGCGACATCCAGCCCCCGGAGTGCCGCTCCGATGCAAACCTGCAGGACGCGGTCCGAGCGAGGGATGCGGGGGTGCCCGGGGGCCGCGGGCGCTCCCGCAGCGGAGGCCGCGCCGGGCGCACCTTTCGGCGCGGCTGTCCCGCGGGATGGGGTGGGACGGCCGCCCGTCACCCGCTCCGCGCACAATGCACTCGCCTCTCCCAGCGCTGCAGCTGCCAGCACAAACGCGACTTTCCCATTTTCTTATTTAATTGTGAGGGGAATGCTTAAAGACCAGAGCCGTCCACGAGCGGCCGTGAGGGCGCCGCACGGCGCTGCACCTGACTCTTTGTTACCCCTCACCGCTCATCCACATCCCCGGTCCCTTCCGCTCTGCGCTTCCTCCTCCCACCTTGGGCTGCTCCCCGTTTATCAAGCCTCTGTAAAAAACCCAACCCCACTAATTGAAGTAGCTGCCCGTTAGTGGTTTTTACCTAGTCGTGCACTGCATGGAGTGGATAGCGGGCATACCGGCAGGAGGAGGAAAGGAGATTTGAAAAATAATTAAAAAAAGGGGGGGGTTGGGTGGAGTAAAAATAAATAAAAAATAAATACATAAGGAGAGCGGGATGGTGCCGCTGGAACCCCCCGAGCCGCCCCTCCGGGTGGGGAGAAGCGGGCGCGGGGCCGGGCGAACACGGCCATGTTGTGCGCGGGGTCAGCGCGGGGCACTGCGCTGTGCGGCGGAGCGCTGCATCCGCGGGCGAGTTGTGTTATTTCCGTGCTAAATCCTCCACCCCCCGCACATTCCCTCCCGGCAGAGCTGGATCTGGGGGTTATTTGTATTATTTCCCGTTAAACCCACCCCCTCCTGCCAGGGAGCGGCGGCTCGGGGGCTTCGCCCTCACCCCCCGTTTCCTCCTCTCTGGGTACAGGGCAGGGGCACACCGCCGCACGGCTCAGCCACACGGTCATGTGCCAGCGGCCCGACGAACAAAAGCCCTTCCCTCGTTATTTATTTATGGCTTTGGGGCGTGTTCCCGGTGAGGAGGAGTCTTTGTGCGCGCAGGTTTCACACCCACCGGTGCGCAGCGGCCGCGGCTCGTCCAGAGGCGCCGTGGGACAGCCCGCGGGCTCATTAATAATTGCTCGCCATCTCCATATTGAAATTGCGGAGCAGCGCATGATTAATTAAGAAGGGAAAAAAGAAAGGGGCGAGTGAGGGAGGCCCGCGCGGGCCCGGCCGCGTTAACCCCTTCGCGCTCGCCGCCCGGGAACTCGCCGGGAATATTAATTAATTCTGCTGTTTGCGTGTCGTTAGGCGACCACGTGAGGTCTCTGGCACAGGCTGTCCAACGCCGCGGACTAATGAACAGAATTTCCTGCAATCCGCTCATCATTAGCTTTTCATTTGGAGAAAAAAACCCCCACAAAAAACCAATTTCTAAGTCTTACTGTGATTGTAAATTAAAGTATTCTCATACCGCGAGGTTAAGAGTATTTACAAAGTTATTTATCTAAAGAGATAAATTAAATTAAAATCCTGCAAAATGTGTAATTTAAACTCATCCGAGTGCTCCAAATCATGAAAATATTTCCCATTGCAATGCTGTGATTAACTCGCACGCGGAATCGCAGATCCTCATACAGAAATGGGAGCAATAAATACGCTCTATAGAGTAATCAAAATATTTAACAACCCTTTATCAGAGCGCTCCAACTTCAGACGGTTGTGTATCCCCCGAGGACTCGGTCGGTCGCTCGCCTCGCCCTGTCACAGGGCCGCGTTTGTCTCGGGCACGGCCGGGATGTGGGAGCGCTCCCGGGGGCGCTCGCCGGGAAGCGAAGCTGCGGAGCGCTCGCACGGCCCCCG
>VYZT01013232.1:30425-90530 GCA_013400735.1 Pomatostomus ruficeps | reverse complement strand
TCCCTTCCCTTCCCGTCCCGTCCCGTCCCGTCCCGTCCCCATTCTTGGCTGCCCCAACTCGCCTTCTTAAACCTGTTCCTTGTGCAATCCTTCCCTTGCTTGACATCCAGCTACTCACTGCACCTCTTAGAATTTCACCTGTGACTCTCTGGCCATTTATTCCCATTTAATCTTTAATTCCCCTGGTTATTATTTAGCATCATTTACAGGGTTTTTTTCTGCAGATGGGACCTTTATTTGTCTAGAGGGTATGTGGAATAGATGGACTGTGCACTAAACTAAAACAACTTCTTTTGTTAAGCCAAGCATACATTAATTTGACTTATTAGACCACCCCCCCCCACTTTTTTTTTTTTTTTTTTTTTTTTTTTGCAGAGTATGAATTCTGGCTGTCACCTCCTGGGTAGCTCCAACAAGCAGAATTTATCCAGGCACGAATCAGGCCAGGTATGCTCCATCTCCTCAGCAGGCTCAGTCTGCAGCTGAGTACCAAATTCATCCTGAGCAGATATAAATCCCACTGGCACTACTCAGCACATCCATCGATGTTCTGCCCAATGACAGAAAGGACAGGCTGCAAACTGACACAAATTCCTTTATAGAGCCCCATTTTTAGGGCCTGTTAGATAATAAAAATGTGTATTAGCAATTTTCTCCATCTGCATATTAACAGATGTGTGTTTGTCAGAGTCTTCCCGTTTCCTCTAAAGCATGTGGTGACTTGGAGAGAGCTGAAACACCACGGGGCTGATCAGGGATGACAAGGTTTTGTGTTTTCCTCTCTACTGCTGACATTCTAGAAAAGTTTTTACTGGCTGTAATCTGTTTATCCTTGTAAGAGGTGAAGCCGCACTGGGCAACTCAATGAAGTCATGCTGTAACTACCACCGCAAGGAACATTTTCATCCCTTCACAGATCAGAGTAAAGCATACTCTGCTGTGCAATATGAAGAGCAACTTGTTACACCTAAAAGTTTTGCGTTTGAGTTGGCATCCAACAAACAAAGTGCAGACCGAGCAAATCACAGCCCATAAAGACTTAGAAAGGCAGGCCCCAGTTCTTTAGATAGCTGTTTGGTTTTAGAAACTAGAGATATTTTTGGAGGATTTAATCCTTTAGCTGTAAAAATGCTAATAAATACTCAACTAAAAACGAGTAAAAACCTTGCTTTTTCTTATGAAGTTTGCTCAGTGTTGTCATGACCAAATACCAAACAATTTGTACAAGCAAAAGTTGCATATAACAAAATGTTCTTAATTTTCAGTGTCCTTTACTGCTTTTCTCTGGTTTAAAGCAACACAACATTGTCAGAGCTAATACAATAAACAGTCAAACTCAAGGATGAAACATAGCAGTAAGACTTTAATTTCTCATTTATAAAATAATTTTTAGAACATGTAAGAACATGCTTTTAAATAATTAAAGGTATACTGAGAGTATTCAAGGTGGTAAAGTAAGTAATAAATTTAGCATATTTTTTCTCATTTCTTATCTACATGTTCAATTACAAACTTCCCAGTATTATGAAGCTTATGGGAATTGGCTAGTGGTTCCAAACTACACATGCTGGTTTGCAATTCTCTCTCTGTGGTTTGTAGCTTATAGGAGTATGAGGAAGCTGCATGGTTGTATACTATTAAATTCTAATGGAAAAAATACTCCCTTCAAATTCTTCACTGCTTTATTAAATGATCCAAAAAATAAGAGGTGGGTCTGGCATAACTGCCAGGTGGAATGCTTGCCAGACACCTCCTATTAGAAGACTACATTTTCAGTTGCTTAGAAAGTTTGCCAAACTTCAACTGTTTGGCTGAAAATGTCCCTCACCAGGTGTGTGCCTCGGGGATGACTTGTTTGAAAATCTTCAGCCAAACATCTTAGGCCTTTCTGAGAAGGAGCCTATCAAAGATTGTTTGGTCATGCTGGCAAGTTACAGAAATCTCTTCTTTGAGAAGCTCCTGCTTGCCCATGTTTGGAGCAGAGGTTAGGATGGGAGTGGTCTGGTAAGGAAGTGGAGTTTGCTGCTTCACTCTGGCCGGGCTGCCAACGTGGGAAAGCCTCAGCTCCTGTACACTGGCCAGGGGCTTGCTGAGGTTTGACAGGGAAAATCCCAAAGCCCTCACTTTCACAAACCATGCTGCTGGTGAGATGGAGACAAACCTCCCTGCCCAACACCAGAGCTCTGTCATTCTGCCTGGGATGGGAGGACCTGTATGCCTGGGCACCACAAAACCACCACCCTCTGCTCTTAATGTCTCTCCTGTGGCATCCAGACAGCCTAGTGCAAGTTGCTTGATTTCAGTATGGAAGAACTAAAACTATTAAATCAGAATACAAGGAAAAGAAGGGAGAGGGGCATCAGTAAAGTGACGGAGACTGGCGGAGCAAGGGAGGCAGGCTGGATGCAGAAGGTGGGAGTAGACTCTGAACAAGGAAGCTAAAACTATCTGCAAAAAGAAACTGGGCTTCTTAGCTGGGGAAGCAAATGGGAGCAGGTAGAAAATAGTGTTGAGAAGCCAGGGCATTGTCAAAGGAAAAGAGGGGATCATCAACAACTGTGTTGTTTATGGAAATGCTTGAAATAGAGAATTATCTTCTTACTGCCATCAGATGGCTCACGTAGTACTGTGGGGTGGTTCAGAATATTCCACTCCTCCTGATGACTCATTGGATCTTAGTGGACTACTATAGGATAAAATCTCTGTTCATGCAATTTGCTATTAATCCCCTCTCCTAACTTGCAAAAAACGACTTGTTCAAGCATGTGCACTGACACACAGACGCAGGCATACAAGCATCAAAACTGTATTGAAACAAGGGTTAATCTTGTTCAAAGAGGATTAAAGTGTATAGAATCAAGTACAGAAAAACAGGAATAAAATCTGCTGTGCAGCAAGTGGCATTTCTTGTATACAGCCCGTGTTTGTACAGTACAATTCTTACTCACAGGCCTTCCATCTTTTCTTTTGGGGCCCAGCTACAGGAACTAGATGAAACAAAACAATGCCAATATTGGCAGCTACCCTATTTTGTATTCTCCTCACTAACAAGGTGGAGTTTCATGTCTTATTTGCTGGATGCTTCTCAAACTACCCATTGGAGCCTGAATTACAAGGTTTTCCTGTGGCACTATTTACCACTGTCGTCCTTGGATGCTTCTCAGAGATCCTCTAATTCATATTCACAGAAATCCCATGAGCTGAAGAAGAGACACTACTCACATTTCAAGGGTCAGATTTTGACACAAGCATCCGCTCCATCCTGGGAGCCCAAACTCCCAGGTAAAGCACCGCAGATACTGGCACTGTGTGCTGGAAGCACCTTCTCCCTGGATCCCACTGGCAAACCCTTGCCAGAGTTCACAACCAGGAACGTATGAGGAACCAGCATTAACTGACCTAAAATTTGCGTGTGTTAAAAACAAAAAGTAAAACACCTGCCCTAGTGGATTTCTGCAAAATACACACTCTTTGTTCCATACGAAGAAGTTCTAAAGCAAGCACTACCAGGCACTAGGAAGTTAGGGAGCATTTCCCATTATCCCAAATGAATAAAACTTGTTTTCTTAGTGTTCTAGTGCTGGAACACAATATAAAATAAAAACAATTTTTAAAACTATTCTCTATCCTTTACCTTCTTTAAGTAAATATTAAGATTGGTGAAGGTTTGACTCATGAATTTTGTACAGTTGGCAATTCCATTAATGCCTTGGGGGGGTGTAATGGGCTGCTGAGCATTGCTGGTTTGCGTCCAAGCGGATGCAGCAGGCACTGGCTGAGATCCACAGCTCCTGTAACTGGTGACAGCTCAGGGTCCAGTGGGCTCACTTGTGTGTGATGATCTGAGGGCAAGGACTACCAAGTGACCATTGAAACTATCTGCCAGGCCAAAGTCAGGTTTCCGTTTCCTCTGGCACAAAAGGAAGACTGGGAGGCTACAGGGAATGCACATTGCTTTCACATTGCCCAAGGCAGGAGGATCCAGGTCAGGGCAGCAGGGAAGGCCACAGTGCACTTACTGGCTGTCTGAGTTTGTGGTTATTTTGGATTATTGTTCCAGTAACACTTTGTTCAGCTTCTTCTGAATTTTCATCCTTCTTGAATATTTTCAGTGTTTTGAAGGTTGAAAGTCGTAACTCAAAGAAACCTGTAATAACATGAATGCTTACACCAACTTTTACAAGCACCATTCAGATACCTCTGGAAGCAAACCTCTGAGTGGGATAAATCCAGAAATCACAGGCAACATGCCTTGCCAATGGGAGAGTATTTAGAAAGAAAGTAATTTTTCAAGGTGAATGAGTTTGGCAAGTATTCACTACAAAGAGATTGAACCATAAATTCCTTTTTGCATAGCACAGGAGACCTTGTGCCCCAAAGGGCAGCTGAGTCTTTTGCAGAATAAGCTTCTACATTGCAGCATAAAGATGCCAACAGCAATGACCTTGCACTAAGTCAGATGGCACCTTCCAGGAGGACACATGGTATGTTTTAGCGAAGAGCAAACAGTTGCCTGAATATATGCTAGACACAAATTACTGAAACTCTGATAATATGGGCAAAATATTGGTAACATAATTTCCAACACAAAGGCCAGCATCTTCTCAATGGAATGGTGGTGGCCTTTTGGGGTGAAGTGTTCTTAGCACACTGTTATAACCTGAAACCAGCACTGCTCAGGGCAAGCTTGACTGAGGTTGAAGAAATGATTTCAGGAGAAAAACAGCTCAAATAGTCCAAACAAAATTTGTAAAGGACTCGAGTATTATTTTGAAAGCATTCTTCTGATCTGGAGAAAGGAAAATTCAAGTTCCTCTCTACAAAGTATTTTTTTCATTCTTGCCTCAGCTCAGGACTTGTATTTCACCAGAAATATAAAAAACTGCTAAAATCACATTCTAGAATCCTAAATGACCTATGTGGAAGAAATGTCCTAAATCAACTGGAACTCTTGGCTAATGTGTGAGCAGTTTCAATGAACAAACAAACAAACAGAAGAACTTGAATGTGAAAGCAGCTCCTTCATTTTCCTACAGAATGCTGGATTACTTCTGATAAAACTTGCAATTTATAAAAATCTGTTTCTTTGGAGAAGGTGCAACTCACCGCTCTGTACTCTTGTAATTAGGGAAAAATGAACCTGGTAAGTGATTTAATGATGAAAAAGTAGGGAAACTAAGAGTTAAAGTTCCCATGTTCACAATGGACACTGCTAATTTTGAAAGGTGAAAAGGCAAGTGAAAAAAAAAAAGGAGCTTAGGAGATGAGAAAGTACTGGAGCTTCCTTCCTCATATCATTCCCAACACTCAGCTGCAGGTAATCCTCTGTATACAAGTCACATTCTTCTTATCTAAACCTTGTAAAAGCAGTATTCACATATTCCAGAACAAGACATACACTCTTAGGAAGGCTGATACCCAAGCAGAAAAATAATGGAAGAGGTGGGATAAAACCCCCAGACATTCCTCAGTTCAATGGATTAAAAAAGCCAAAATCAATCACCCCCAAATTTAAACCAACCTAGCCAAGTGTTATTTCCTAGCTTTGGTTTCTTTTTGTCACAACACTCTTACTGAAATGTGGATTTTGGTTGATGAATTTACTTGTAGCACAGGACTGTGTGACAAGCAATGTTTATGCATTTTGTCATATGTCATTAGTTTCTTCCCCATAAACCATGCAGGCTGTCACTCAAAGATACCTTCCATGGGTTTTTTTAGTCTCAGTAGATTAAATTTCGAATTAGTTTAAAATAAAGAGTGAAAAATGAGCCAGAGAAGTGAAATCAGGGTTAATTCAATTGCATTTTTAAGGGTATCCTGACATTTGAAAAAGTGGCCAAGCACATTCTGCCTGCTTGTTTTGATACAGATACATCTGTCAGGAATTCATGCACAAGCTTGTATGGGACTCCCAGGATTGTGTGTGTTCTAAAATAAATCTGTATTGGTCTGCTCCCAAGCTAAACACACTTGTGACTAAAGCTCTCACATGCAGATAGAGATCTAGCAGATCAAAATATGTTTCTAGGAGCTGTAACTTATTGAATCTATGCACAAAATCGAGCAGGTGATGGAAAAAAAAATACATCAAAGATTACTTGAACTCTACCATAATACACTCCTACCATTAGATCTTATTTTATGATTCATGCCTTATTGGCTTTTCTAGATTTGCTTCTATATTTCTGCCTCACCATTTTAAGATGTATTACCTTTAATCCAAAACCTGCCATTCTACCTAAACCTACTTAGAATTTTCTATGAAGAAATGTCATTGAGTGAAGATTAGTGAGAATCATGGCTCTTTCACAGCACAGTCTGAGGGCACACACCAACCACAGCTTGGCATAACCCAAAAATGCCTTGCCCACCTTTACATTTTATAGTATCAAGATGTGAAGCTATAAAATAGGAGGGATTTTTTTCTTAACTGAGAAAAAACAATGGAAGACACACTGATTTGTGTTCAGCTTGTTCTTCACAGCAGAAAGCCTCACAGTTTTCAGACATTCAAGCGTTATTTGTACCTTGTGCAGAACACAGGATGTGTCGCTTCTGTAGAGATGCTGACAGGGACCCAGATCTCAGGGTGGGAGGGAGCTCAAAGGAGGACATGTTTGAACCACAGACCAGTTCCTCTGGAACTTGACTGCTTTGCATGAAATTCTCCCATTTGGAGCCACCACAGATGGCTCAAAATCTGTCTGCACATGCAATTAGCAGAAAATGAACAGAAAATTGCCATTATTTGGGAAAGACCAAGGCAATTACTGAAAAAAGAACATTGAAGCTTTTATGTCCCATACTTTCTGTTCACTTCAAATAAAACCCTACTCCCCATTTAAAAACTCCTAGAAATTATTTCCTTGGTCATTTAAGGAACCTGGAGCATACTGTGTGCTTTGAAGTTATCGGAATTCCTGAACTTCAAGGTGGCAGCAGGGGACAGGGACTCTGACTTTGGGCCTGAATGTGTTGAGTGCTTAGCAAAGACAAGGACTTTGATTCTAATGTCTTTTGGGCAATAGTCCTTTTTACAAAATAGGTAAAAATCTTACATATTTGTAATATACAATCTCAAATTTTAATTGAAGAAATAGCATTTAAAGGGTATTCCTCTACAGAGTAGTTAACAAGTATTAATTTAAAAAAACCACGCTAATTTCATCACCTTACTGACTAAATTAAATCTTTTCCTTTAAAAAAGATAATAAACTGAAATTCTCCCCAAAATTCTGAGTTACTGCATGATTATTTCTAATGGAAAATTTCAGTATGCCTTTTCTGCAATGAAAACATTTAAAAGATAAATTTTTAAAAAAAATGTTTTCTTACATTGCTAATTCCAGATAATTAAAAAAAAAATCTTCTCATGCTCACCATATTGAGATGAGCATTTTGTAAATAAAGACGTTTAAGATTAAAATTCCACGTGTGAGGTTTGTTTAATAGAAGTACTCCAGTGCTGTGATGCTGTCGGTGGGGGCACCAGGTGTCCGCCCACAGTTCCGGGGGCTGGTTGAGCCGTGCTGAAGGAACGGGAGGGCTGGCAAAGGTCCAGCAGGGTTTCACCCAACCCACCGATGGTCCAGGTGCGCCGAAGAAGGAGAGACAAGCGGAGGGGCTTTTCCNCAGGGGGTGGGGGCACGAAGGGGAGATAGCAGAGCCTGGCCATGAGATAAACCGAAACTGGCCAGAGCACACCGCAACACTCCAGTTATTGGCCAGTTCCATCAGAGTGCACGGTAAGCAAATCCACATTCCTTTGAAACAATAGCTTCTGGTTTTGAGGTGTATTTTAGTGGCAAAAGAATATTAGTTGCACTGAGTTGTTGATTTATTGAACTGTAGAGGAAACAGCCTCAGACACTACCTGAACTGCCTCCAGCCTGAACTGTGCAGGCTGCTGCTTTGCCAGTATTTCAACATGTGTTTAGCTGAATAAATGTATTTTCAACACTACAAGAGGGTAGAGTCACTTCACTTGACCTGCACTTCATGGGAGCTTCGGTACAAAAAAGGGCCAAAGTTATACATGGGGGGAAAACAGGCAAAAATAAACATAAAATTAAAAAGTCTCTAAAACATTTTCCACCCCTCCAGCACCCTCCCTAGTAAAGGCCATGAGAGAACCTGATGTCATGAGGAGTGTGAGAGTCCCTTGGGAATTTCAGGTTGCTTTCCTTTCCTCTTCTCTTTCCCCTTCCCCTTCCTATTTCCCTCTCCCTTTCCCTTCCCCCCACTGAGCTCTCACACCACTGCATAGGCTGTGTGCCATTTAAGATATTTTCTTTCACCTGAAGTGACCTCAATGGCTCATGCAACACCCGAGGAATGGCTCCATCCCCTCTGCCAACAACTCCAGTGCCAGGAGCAGGGCCTGGCCCCAGCTCTGCCCAGGAGCCCCGTGCCAGAGCAGCCCATACACTCCGAGGACACTGCACCAACCACCTGCCTGCTGAGGCTCATCAGGATCACCAGGGATGCCAACAGGATACAGGGAAAACATGTGTCAGTACGTGAATGTCACAGGGCCACAGGTCCCATCTTCTCCCCGGTCAAAGACCTTACTCCTCAGGACTTGAAAGGGCTCAGGATTTTTGTGCTGGTTTTGCCTGGCGTAGAGTTAAATTTCTTCCCAGTAGCTGGTGGTGGCTGTGTTTTGGATTTGTGCTGGAACAATGCTCACACAGGCATGTTTTAGTTATTGCTGAGCAGGGCGTGCACAGAGCCAAGGCCTTTTCTGCTCCTCACCCACCCCACCAGCAAGAGGACTGTGGGGCACAAGGAGCTGGAGGGCACACTTCCAGGACAGCTGACCCCAGCTGGCCACAGGGACATCCCAGACCATAGGATGTCACTCCAGTATACAAAACTGGGGGGAGAAGGAGGAAGGAGGGGGGGATATTTGGAGCGACAGCGTTTGTGTTCCCAAGTCACTGCAACCCATGATGGAGCCCAGCTTTCCCGGGATAGCTGAGCACCTGCCTGTCCAAGGGAAGTGGGGAATGAATCCCTAGTTTACTTTGCTTGTGCACACATTTTTGCTTTCCCTATTAAACTGTGTTTCTCTCATCCCACGAGTTTTCTCACTTTTTCTCACTTTTTTTTCCAATTCTCTCCTGTGTCCCATGGGCATGAGGGAGCAAGTGGCTGTGCAGAGCTAAGATTCCACCTGGGGTTAAACCATGACAGAGTTTCTCACACAATGAAACCCTTGTTCAACTGCAGAGGGAAAGGCTACTAAAATGACAAAGCAGAATCTGTATGAAGCAAACTACAGAAACTTCCCCACCCTTCTCTTTCCAGGTTTCAGAGGAGGTCCTTTGCTGGGCTGGTCTAAACATGGGTAACTCAATGAGGATCAGGCTGTTTCACATCAGTCTGGGACCTGGGCTATGCAGGGGCAAGGCTGGAGGCAAATACCACTCTGAGGACAGGTCTGATACAGTCTGGTTACCTTGCTGGAGGGAAGACAGTGTCTGGGCTTGAGCTGTCATTCAGTTTAACCATCTGGTATAGAAAAGCAGAGCATGTGGTTCAGGACTGTAAGATCATACTTGTTTCTAAGTCATCATTGGCCAATACCTGGTTCCAAGCTCCGTGGTGAATATTTGAACACTTACACACACATTGTGCAAAGGAAAGGAACTTTTTAATGGAAAAATGGCTGCGCGTATCAATTACGGGGTAAACATCTTCAGCTTGTCACGGCTTATAAACAAAAACCTGGCCAAGGCAGTGGTCAAGGTATAAAAGACTGCAAAGTACAGTGCATTATTTTCAACTTCTAGTCACTTTTTTTTAAAAATGGGTTTAGTTATTTGGTCATTAGTTATCCATTACCTGCTCTCCAGAATTTACTGATACTCATTAGTGTTACAGGAGTACTTGAAATCTCTTCTTAATTTTAGGGCACTGCTGTGGTACTGTGCACTTTGGAAAATGTACAGGGTTAATACAGATATTAATAAGGAGAAATACAATACAGGGAAAGGCTGGAAGCAAGAGCAATGGTTTGGGGGATGTGTTGCATCTTTGGGGAAGAAGGAGGGGCTAAGAAATAAACAAATCAAAATGCTGCCTTTAAAATAAGCTTAGTAACTCAATGTGGAACTAAAGTAGTGTCTCTGACTTCAGAGGTTTCTTTAATTCAAGAGGTGTGTGATATAATGTCACTTGTTGTTATTTCAACCATAAGGTATCCAAATGTTGGTAAATAGAAATAAAAATGGGGGAGGAAGGAGAACAGAATTATAAAAAACATACCACTAATCAAAGAGTGCTCCCTGAAAATACAAAGGTTTTCTTTTCAAAATATAAGTCAAAACTAATCATGAGACCATGATGTACTTTCAGCACAGCAGGGCAAATAATGCCCTTTTATGTTGATTGCGTGAGGCTGATATTTGGAGCCATCACCATAACAGGTGCATTTGCTTGGGAAGATCAGGAACAATTAAAATGTTTCATTTGAAAGAAAACTCATGCAACTCTATTTATTATTTACCTAATGGGAGGGGCTTTCATCTGTAAGTGTTCATCTATTTTTAGAAAGGAAAATGCAGTACAGTGTTCTTCATATATCAGATGATTTTGTTATCTGCAAGGCCTGAATGCAACAGTTTATAAATGGAGAAAAATAGCTTTTGAAAGGTAATGCAGTATTTTCCAAGTGACAGAATGTCTCTGAAAAAAACACATTATGCCTCAAACATCCCCTCTCCAAAATACAACACTGTAAATAAATAGTTTTATTTCATGCAGGAAGTTATGATGTTGAACCTGCAAAGACCTCTGTTTTCTGCCTATAAATATGCTATGTAGAAGCTCTGTCCTGGAGCTTTCCCCACCTGCTCAGGCCCATGAAAGCCCTTGAGGCCTTGGCCAGAGTATCCTCAGCCAGAAGGATGAGACTGTCAGTGTAGAATGCCCTACACTGATTATAATGTGATATGATGCTCTGGAAAGGTCTGATTGTCCCCTAAACCACCTGGCTACTAACTAAGCTCTCTCCCACCTCACTTTTTGGTCAGCTTAGGCTCACTGTCTTTGCTCTCTGATGCACCCAAAACTATGGAACTAAAGTAAATTTTTATACAGGTCATTCTGTCTGTCCTGCCACCCATTACCTTATCATGTGTTATGTCTCTCAGAGGTTGCAACTTATTTACAGTGTTTATTTGCATAATTTTACATCAGAAGGGTCCCTGCTGAGATGCCCCGAACTCCACAGAACAGAGTTCTTCAAGCCTCTGGTTGCTTTATCTTCTTTGGAGGCTGAACCAGGGTGATGCCTCTGTAGCCAAGCCATTTCAAACTTCTTTTCCACTTGTCCTCTGCTAAGCAGAACTCAGACCTACTGAAGGGTGGTGGCCTGCATGCACAATTCACTCTGAGGATGGAAATTTTGCAGAGCAGCCTGCTAGTGACAGCTCCATCCAGCATTGCTTCTGAAGAGCAGCTCCCAGTCTTCCCTGCCAACCACTAGCTGGAAGGCAGAAATTAGCCAAGACACAGAAGTTTTAAGGCACATCAGGAGGCTAAAAGCACACTGCATATTTGTAACTTTTCATTCAGGGTGTAGATTTACCAGCTTTGAAGTGCCAGAGGATGTTTGCTGTGTGTATTGTCTATAAAATGACATTACTAAAGCATCTTCTGTTTTTAGAAGTACCAAAGGCCGGTACACACCATCAGCAGAGGACAGCACATGATCTTTATACATCCATCAAGATTTCGACACACTTGTTGGTGAATTTTCCTGAACTCCATTATTATATGCAAAGACAGTAGCCAGCAGCTATTCAGAAGTGCTCAGAAAATGTGTTATCAGTTAGCAAGTGAATTCATTGTTCTGTTTTAAAATTCTTTCAAGAACTAATAGACTACAAAAACAAAGAACCTTTGACACTCTTAGTCAGACCACTGTTAGGACACACTCGAGTGAAGCATGACAGCATCTCTCACCAACCCATGTCATACAGTTACACAGCATGTCCGTGCAGCTGGGAACTGCTTGGATGGACACGCTGTGCCGGAGAGGCAGGTGAAGAACTTCCCTTCAGGAATGGGATCACACAGTCTCCACAGCCTTCCCCTGCCAACAGCAGAACTCCAGGTGTGCAGCTGGCCCTCACTCCCTGCCAATGGGAGTTATACTTGTGAAATGATCTTCCAGATACTTAAACCCACGGTACATTTAGCTACAAGACACTGGTGGCATAACCAGATTTATGAGTCCCGTTGAGTTATGCAATAGTAACAGAAATGCTGATACAACCTACTTTAGTCTCAACATTTTAACACCGGTTACTCTGGTTACCAAAGGTTTCACTGAGCAAGGATCAGAGTGCTAGTAAGTGTCAAACTCGCTAAAAATATTTTAAATGTTTCTTGTGCAACAGAATGCTACAATTTTTCAAAGTCTGGTATCTCAAGACTGTTACAGACTTGAAGCTGTAACCTCCAGTCAGGTCTAAGTGCCCTTTGAGGAATAAAACTCTCTGTTCCTATTCCGTCAAATTACCTGATTCTCAAACTGTGCCACTGATTCTGGACTGAATACTGCAACTACTGTAATTATCTACCACAAATACAGAATAAAGAATAAGTATAGTTTTCTGTTAGATTTCTACCCTTCCGAGGAAATGGAAAATTTTGCAAGTTAGAGAAAGTCACGATAGAGCTGGATTAATGCAAAAAATGCATGAAAAACAGTTTCTCTGGCTGATATTATCATACTGGTAAACAGTAGAGCAACAATAAATACATAGCATGTATAAAGCACCAGTATGTACACCTGGAAGCTTATAGAAAGAAAGCATGTTCATCAGAAAAAAGCCGATTACATTTGGTCCTTGTTTTTCATTCATTTTTGCATTGTTTAGAAGTACCTATTTTTAGATGAAGCATTGTAAAATGCATTTCAGAGCAAATTATTCACCTGGATTTCTTGCACCGCTTAAAATTTTCTAGCACCAGATGCACACAGAAAAAGAAAGAGTGACTGCAGAACCAGGGTCACCATCATTAAAAGTGATTAAAACACTGTATTAATCTTTCATGGCAATTATTCTTTAAGTGACCCCTCCACACTATAAGTGCCTGGCTAGAGCTTTCCCTCCAGCAGCAGCACTTTGACCTCACCAAGGGAAGAGAACACTCCCCACGAGACATGCCAGAAGGAGTTCCAACCAAGCATGGCATCTCCCCCTTCAGACATCCAAAGTTTACACAGAGTGATCACAACTGGCCACATTCCAGGCTAACATTCCCTGCAAAGTAAAAATCCTTTGGTTATGTCAAACAAAATCCCAGAGGGACTATATACAACACCTAACTCAGTTGCACGTTGGACAAATACAAGTCCATTAAATGCAACAAGTGCAAATCTCTCTTCTAAGTAAAAAAAAAAATAAATGAAATTTATATGGCTGGCAATCTCCTCACTGTTTTTCTCACATATTTCTATGCCACACTTTTACTTACTCATTCTCAGTCTGTGGTTGCACTGTCTCACAGGCCAGCTCTAAGTGTCAAATCTGGTGCTAATGTGGTGACAGCAGGAAGGACGTGGAGGGGTCAGGCTGATCTAGACCTTGATACAAGGAAAGAAACAGTTTTTTTCCTGCATCTCACCAGTTTTCTACCCTGGGTTCATCACCAGGCCCCCATATACCTTCACATCGTTCCAGCTTCCATCCCAGTGGCTTTCAGCTCCTGCACACAATCCAGCCCTGAGTGCCGCAGAATAGTGCACCAGGACAGGAGAATCATGGCCACAATTAAACCCACGTCTGTTTAGGTTTGGTATTGTTAAGTGTACAAAGCACTTGCTTCTTACATGGGCAACTGGTGTGAAATACAGCACAGCAATAATATTGGCAAGGGAGGTATTTCTTATATGGGACAGGCCTGGGGCTCCTGTGTTCCTCTCCACTACCTCTGGAAGGGCCAAGAAATTCAAAATGTCCTTTGTCAGGTGCAGCTGTTCTGTGTGTGCCTTTGACTTGAAGTTCAGCAAAGGGACAAACAAATGGAGCAATCAAAAAGAGACTGTCCTCCACCCCAATTCCTCAAAGAACCCTTGCTCAAAGAACTACTTGTGTCCATACTAGAAATATCCTTAAACTCCTATATGTAGCAGAAATGAAAAAGGATTATCAAGTAGTGCCATGATTGCTGCTTTAATATAATTAAATTAATTTCAAGTAGTGTTGTGTAAAGTAACCCATCTGCTTAGAGGCTACATTTCATTGTGCAATTGGGCCACATGGATGTGCATCAAGCAATGAAGTACTATGCAAAGTTCTACAGAAGTTTAGGTTTTAGATTGCTAAATGCTTTCTAAAGAGTAACTATTTTTAACTTAATTGGTTATGTTCTTAAAAACTTTAATTGCAAAAACTAAAACCAGCATCTACTTTTCTGAGAATCTGAATTCAGTGAGAGCAACTGTTCAGAAGTATTTCCTATTTTAACGGATTAGTGAAAAAATACTGAGATAAAAAACCAGCATGGGATAAGATGAGGAGTAAAGGTATGCATAGTGGTACAGTATATCTTTGTGCTGAGGCCTACGAGACAAAAAGCATAACCAGAACTTTTAATAATGAAAAATGATCACCATCATAAGGGGATTCTTCATTAACATCAGGGATGTTCTTGGCTTTTCCAACACAATTTTCCCAGTGTGAGTGAAGATTACATATATGTATCCTGAAATAGGGGATGGAAGGGGTGCATTAAAGGCAGTAAGAGCAACATGTTTTTTCTGATCTTTCAAAGATCTGACAGGAGGAAAGTATGGGTCCTTTGCAGGGATCCAAGTTCTGTCTGTTAACTGAATTGGTCCTTTCAGTTTCCCACTGTGCCTCAGTCAGAGGAAGAGGTGAACAGAGATGAGGATTCCCAACAATTCTTCTGTCCAAGAACTGACATCTAACGTCCCTCATTCCCTCCTCTACCCTCCATCACAGAATGCTCCTGGCAGTGACCAGCCTTCGCAAACTCTAGGTCCTGGACACAGTGTTTAGTTCGGGACTGCAGGTGGGGAGGAAGGGCAAAGAACACGGAGTGAAAAAGCAATCCTGGGATCAGCCAAGATCCATGTGAGCGAGCTGCCACTGCCACATCCCAAGAGGCAGACACTGACAGGCTGTCACGGCTCCTGGAACATGGATGAGGAGGTAGGACAAGCTGTCTTGGGTAAGGCCCTCTCCTTAGGGCACCTGAGGAAGCTGAAGCTTAGTGGGCTGTTAGCAGTATCAGGGCATGTAAACACTTGTCATGTTCCCTGGCTTTTCTGGATCTTTACAAATTGGATAATGACACAACAAGGAAAAGGGCCATTTGATCTAATACCTAAATATCCCATGTATCCCACCTCTTCAGAGTTTATTGCTGGGGTCTGAAGACAGCCATCAGTCCTGAGACAGAGCTAGCAGGAGCTGAAAAACACAAGGGGAGAGATTAGCAAGGAGAAAATCAGTATTGGGGAAAAAAAAGAACAAGTAGAGGAAAACCAAAGCACTAGTTAAGAAAATCCCACCTCCTTTTCCCACCTTAAAATAAAGCAATTCTTCAAGGATGATTTATTATTTTTTCTCTCTGGAAAACTGCAAGCTCTCAACAACATTATCCATGGGGTCTCTCACACTGCACACACCTAATTAAAGGATTTGTCATCATCCAAAATTACTGCGATATGTCAGTGGTCTGCTTGCTTCTTTTCTGTGGCACTGAAATCTCAAGATGCAATTTCTGTATTTTACTTCCACCATTCAAAACCAATTCCATGAAACCAAACCAAACCCTAAAATCCACCTATTGATCATGGCTGCAACCACCAAAAAATGCACTGTAGTCCACGACACCCAAGTGCATCCAAGCTGTACCTGCAACTTTGGCTTTCACTTAGGAGCGATCCAAGAGATTTAGGAGCTGATGGAACCCACACCAATAAAAGCACAAAGTAATGTAACAGCTGTGTTTCCGACATTAGCATTTGTATAAATACAGCATCTTTCACACTAGGTCAGAAAACAGTGTGTATTTTTATAAAAATAAATCTGTTTTCTACAGCAAGCAAACCATTAGAGAATAGAAAACTCTTCAGTTTGTGTGTTTCTCACCTCCTTAAAATTCCGGAAACAACGGGGAAGAGCACATGTGTATGCACACACACACACACACACATACACACACACACACACACACACACACACACGTGTCAATTAGAAGAATAATGCCAAGAAATTTTTAATGTGGTATATCTGACACACTGTGAAGGAATCACTCACTTTAAAGAATAAAATAATTTCCAAAAATAAAGCTATTCTGAGTGCATTCTGTACCAAAATGCTCAACAGGGTTTGAGAGAAAAAGGTAAGAGAAAATTTCATTAATCTAAAATAAGAATATAGTTACATGCTTACAAGTGTAGCTGAGATGCTTTGTTGCTCTTCATCTGTTTTCAGAGCTAGCTACAAAGAAGCTTCTCATAGGTTCCATCACATCCCTGATTATGAAGATATTTAAAATCCCAGAAAAGGACTTACCAAATTACCCTTTGATTACACTTAATGCTTTACATATAGATCACTACTTGCTTGCATTCAGAACTTAATGATAAAGGAAATAATTAGTGAATCAAAGAGCTATTTTGTCACATGCAAAATGCTTTATGCCTTCCAACTTGTTGGGAAAAAACAGGTAAATCCTCCACCCCCTAACCCTGCTGTAACTATAATATGATTGAATACAGGTGCTAAAACCATACTATTTTTGTATCCAATAGGGCCATAACTGAGATGCTTGTAAGTATGAAGCATATGAGTAAGTTAAAAAAAAATACTTGATTCAGATAAAATGCTGCAGCTAAAAACTTGGAAATTGCATTTCCTTGCATCTTTGTATGTACCCAAACCTTAGCAGTGCCTGGAGGTGGTGGGCTTCAGCCTATGCTTTCTCTGGGTGGATGGTCCTCACCCAATCACTGTATTAAATGTTTATTTGTCCATTTTGAAGCTAAGATTCACATTAGATTTCAGAGCATGACTACATTTTCAGTCAGCTTATCATTGCTCCTTTACTAAATAATAAAGCCATGGAGCAGTATGTCTCTAATTGTGGAAAACATTCTTAATAAGTCAATCATGGTTGCCTTTTTAAAATTATTTTATGAGTGGTAAAATATTTCACTTTAAAAAATAGTCAACACTGACTGAAATATTTATTTACTAAAAGAGACAGAACTGATTTTTTAAGAGTCCAACCAAATTATGACATATTCTCAGATTAATTTCAAGCTACTGACAATTTTATGCTGTTTGCACCACATTAGTAGTTGTGTAGGCTGAAAAAGGAGGTTCATAAACAACTATTTTTTTGGTGCTTATTAGTATTCTAACTGTGGAGTCTTTTTCAATGATTCTAGACTACCTTCCCCTCAATACTTTATGTGATTTTTAAAAAATGTTTATTTTAGGAGCTGATTTTGCCAGTAAGGTTTAATATTTTGTAAACATTTCCCTGTAAAACATGTGTTTGCTCTCTGCATGTGTCTTACCCAAGACGGCATTTAGAATAACATTCCCAACTGGATTTCCAAGGGTCAGATGCAACTTGGCAAGGCAGAGACAATGAACTGATTATACCTTTGCGTTTGGTTTGGGGTGATTGTTTGCAGCCAGTGCAGCTGAAGAGTTAAAGCCATGTGCTGAATTTAAATCTATAAACATGAATGATGGTGCCAACTTGGCAGCGAATCCTGCATTCAAAAGGGATGGGGCACCCTGGCTGCCCCAATGGAGGCAGCAGGAGGAGGGGGCTCTGCTGCCTCCCCAGTCTGCACATGTGACCCCCTCCCCATGCCTATGCCCCCAAACAGCCCCTACTTCGCAGAAAGTCTCTTTACAACAGAACAAGAAAGGTCACAGTTTGCATTTCAATGAGCATATTAAAAGGAGATCTGGCATTATTTTATTCCTTCATAAGAAAATTCTCAGATCTCAAGCTACAGCTATAAAGACAAGTGGTTTTTGTAACTGAGTTTAAATCAGTCTAACTCAAGCGGGGTTTAAGGGTTTCAGGGTAATGGGCTACAGTGAGCCAGCCTGGAAATGAGATGTCAGCTCCAGCAAAACTGCAATAGTATCCTGCACAATGCATTCAGACACACCATTTAAAATTCAAAATGCAGCTTGGAAGGAATCGAATTACTGTGGATAAATCTATATTTCATTTTAAGAACTGCAAAAGGCCATACCTCTTCTAAAACTAAAGGATGAAAAACAAAGCTAAAGAAATGCTTTCTTTGGGAAAGGCAATCTTTTTAGTACGTATTTGAAGCTTTGATTGCAAGCTCTCAAAAGATCAGGCTGTTGGTGATATACCAAAGTTTTCAGGAGATATCTTTATGAGTGTACATTAAAGCTATATGAATGGCTTTCAATGTGCTGAATCCTAAAAGATCCCTACTCTTTGTCAGTCTGTACACAAATAAAGACCTCCACACCATCTTTGCATCTAACTAAGCAGGAAGCATTTCAGGATGTAACCTAAACATACCTAAATAGAAGCAGAAAGAGAAAAGAGAATCCAAACCCAAACCAGAAGGGAGATTAGGCTAATGCAATGTTTTCTGTTAAAGGACAAATGTCATCTTTTATTCAGCTGGACTACTTTTCACAGAAGAGAAAAACCCGGCAGCACTCCAGTGCAGTGGTGAGCAGTGCCCTCTCACTGCCTCCAGACGCATGGACATTTGATTTGCTGCTGATTAGTGTGGGCAAAAGAGGGGGGTGGGGGTAGCTGGCATCAAGTCACATCCTCCATCTTAGTCCCAGCTGGTACCAAGCTCCGAAGAAACAAAGCGACTTCAGACTATGTGATCATATATTCATGACCAAGAAGAAATATAAAAACCAGCACGTTTGAATTCCTGACAACCATAGAAGAATAGTGCATTGGCATGTTGAATTTTTCCAGCCAGCCTTTGCTGACCTATAAACCTTTGTGACTGGAACAAATGCAAATAGAGCTGACTTGCCTCCCAAACTACTGAAGGGTATTCAAGCCGAGTTGTGTCTAACAGGCTAACAATAACCCACTGTCCCACCCATGCAAAACACACAGTCTGGGAAAAACAGCTTTAGAAAAGCACTTGACGGAGACATAAAGTGCAGACTATGCCAGGGAAAAAAAAGCCATCTTTCTTATCTCTCCTTATACTTCACTTAAAATTCCACACTAGAAAGTAATATGGAGTAAAATTATCTAACTAGTAAAAGAAGAGCTCACAGTTTTAAAAACAGACTGGAAATTGGCATATGAAAAAATCAGGGACTGCGCTGTCTGAAGTCCCATCTGCTTTAGCCACCTAATTTCATGCCCTAAAAGCAAACTTACAGTAAATGACAAACCTAAAAATTGGCTGTGTGCTAACCAATTGTATACTAGCACTGAGCCACATTACACTTCAAAAGTGTTTTCAGAATAAAGGGTCTGCTTGACTACAAAAATTTCTGGGTATTTCTCTTTATGTGATCATTATTCTTGTGTTTTTACTCAGTGAAGGGAGATAACTGAAGATATTGACCACTCCAGCTTCCATAAAGGCCCAAAAAAAGCTATAGGTGAGGAAGAACCAACTCATACAGTAACTTAACAAAATCTTTTCCAATCAGAGAAAAGAAACAAGGCACCACTGTAGAGCATTTACTCTGTGAAACAAATAATTTCTCTTCATGAGGGAGCTAAAACAGGGAAGTGGGCAATTCTTTTCCCAAGTATTTGCATGCCCTCACTATCCTTGTATTTGACTGAGTGCATGTCTGTGACTGAATGGGACCAAATAGCCTTCCCTTGGTCCACCTTCACCAGAGGCCAGTTAAAGCAGCCGCAGTCCCCGTGCAGAGGGAAAGGGCTGAACCAGAGCACAGTAATGCAGTGGGAATGTGGCGCTACCTCAGTGCTCCTGCTGTGTGTTAGGCAGAGCCACCAGGGATGGAGTCTGGCCCTAGACTTCGGCCTGAGCACTTTAACCTAATCAGACAAATTTGTGCGTCTAATTTATTCTCCCTTAATTCAGGTATTCACCCATGTAATTCCCTGAAGCTGTGGATGTAAGCAGTGAAAAAAAAGGGGCACCTTATGATGAGCACTCAGATCACCAGCTGACTGGGCTGGAAGCCTAGGCTGAGCAAACTCCTGATCTGGTACTGAGATTTAGTCCCCAGATCTCATCTTCCTCAAGCAAAAACAATCCAAGCCAGAGCAGCAGTCCTATGAGCATCTGCCATTAGTCTTTTTGCATTCAGCAAACTACTTGCATGTCTAAAATTGATTGTGTGCAAATGCTTGGATTCTGAGCATGACAGATACATTTTTAAAACTTTCTCAACATCTGGCTTTTAAGAACAGAGTGTTAAGGAAAGCTCAGAAGATTTGTCTCAAGTTTCCATTAAAGCATGTATGACATACAACCATTTCATAAACATTCCCCCATTCCCTCATAAAAAAGGTAGAGGCAACAGGCAGCCAGAATAGCTTAAAAGATACCACAAAAAGAGAAGCTCACATTTCTATCACCTGGGAGAAAAAGGTAACGCAGAACCCTTGTAAGAAGCTACTGAATTTGCACAGGAAGAGGGAAGTCTCTTCTGGGCCAAACATCAATGTACGTGCGCACTGGGAGGTTTAAAGCAGAGTCTGGCTGCATGTGGAATCACTTCAGAATCACTGACTTACACGCAGTGACAGATGCAAAAGATGTCCAAAAAAAGTAACATATCTCTAAGGAATTCCCAGCAATGAACTAAAAATCTGCCATTTTGGCATGTTCTTTATGAAAGGAGATCTATATCTCCAGCTCTCTTGGACATCCAGGAGATTTGGGCTTACAGCAGCCCACAGGGTGTTTAGGCTGGAATTCATCCCATGAGTAGCAGCTGCCTCTGTCAGGAACCAAGCATGACTTGCATTTTGGGCTGCTTCTGCAGCCAGAAGAACAAGACACAACAATAGGAGTTGTCTTCTGCGGTGACAGAAGGCATTCACCATCTCTGGAGCCATTACAAGAGGATCCTTGATGACCTCAAAAGACAAGATGTAAGACCCAGAGGCTGAAGCTTTCCATCTGTAGTCTTCTGTTATAAAGCAAAAACATCTCAAAACTAAATTAAATTCCACTATGTTGAAATTGCAACTGGTGAAACAAAAGCAGGTACTTCATTGAAACTAACTGATGGTCATCTCTTCCTTGCACTTCTACATAAATTTTGTATCCTCTAATTGTATTTTGTTTTTAAATACTTTTTCAGTGGCATTGGTATTGATCCTAATTTGTCTGGATTTGCAGCATTTATAGGCTAAAGCCTGTAGAAGGGCATATATGAGAATATGAAAGGCACTCTCTTCCTTTGGCTTTTCTCAATCCATGTTTGCTAGAGGTGTTAGTGTTGCAGAGGGTCAGCAATACTCTGCCATGCGATGAAATCAAGGATGACGAATGAAGCCAAATTATCATTATTCTAGCTTAGAAACAACTAGCAGATAGTTCTGCAAAAACATAAAGATGTGTAAAAAGTCTTTTTTACTTTTAATGTAATGCAGCAAATTTATTCTATGGATTAAAAGGCGTTTACTTCTGAAGCATACATTAAAATGAACAGGCTTTATGGACTTGCTTCAATGTGAAAAAAAAAAAAAACTATGTTTTTTCCTTTTTAAAAAATCTTTTTCTGCTACAGTTCCAAGAACTTGAAGGGTGAGATGAGTTTCAAAAGCATTAACTTATATAAAACTTTAATCTTATCCTTGCTAACTTTTGAAACGGAAGCAGACAAAGCATAGCTGAAAGGCGAGCTCCCACTGTGGCACTGCCTTGGTACACAGGGCTGCAGGATGTCTCACACATTTGTTACAGGCCTTTCAGAAATGCACAGGCTCTGTTTACTCAAACCAATCAAATCTGACACAGAAAAGCCTGCCTCAGTCTCTCCTGGGTCACGGCACTGCTTCATGCACCTCCTGGCTCTCAGTTCACATCATGTCCTCCATCCAGTCATTCACAGGACCGTTTGCTGTGGGGTAGAACACATTTTCCCAAAGGTCTGCTCTACTGGACAGCTCCATGACCAATTACATGTAAAGCTGCTAATAAAGCAGTAGTAGACACCACAGTTCTCTTCATTCTACTTTTCATGTCCTTGTTCTTTTTCAAAAGCACTGAAAAGTCTAACAAATGCCAAAGATAGACATGACAAAGCCATTTAGTCTTTCATGACTGGTGACAAGACCAACCTGTGGGCCCACAGGGAGTATTATGAACACCCTGCCAGAAGAGTATGAACTCACACGACACTTTGCATGTGTGTCATGTCTTACATGAAGCTGAAGAGTGTGGAAAAAAAGGCCTTCATAGCATTTTTTTGGAAACAGCAAAATTTTTCAGTGATCCCTTTTGCCCTTCTGCAAGAAGAATACCTGAGTAGGTGCTTCGGTCAATTGAACTTTAAATTCAGACTAAATGGCCTTTTCAGTCCAAGGGTTCCTTGATTAAGTTTCTTCATATGCGATGGGGAAATAATCTAGATGTACTACAAAAAAGTATTAATCAGAATGCTTTGAGTGCTATGAAAACCTCAGAAAGCTAGGAAGGCCACAAATGAAACAAATGCAAACCCAGCACTAGCAGAAGGACACCCACATGGGGAGCTTTACACATACTGTAAGCTCAAGAATGAACTCAGAAGGTGACCTTTTAGGTCCACTGTCCTGAAACTCTTGACCAGTGGTTTTCTATTTCTACCAGGCTGTTGCTTTTTTTGAATCCCAAAGACAGCACAGATTTTCCACCCATTGCTATATGAAGAGAGCCCAGGGTTTCCTTCTGCCATGCCCTCCTGCAGCGTTCTCAAGGGTGAAACTGGGCCCACAATCACAAGACCACCAGAGGTTGCTGCTTTCCTCAGCAGCACTTCATTTTAGAAATGCTAAAGCACAGAAGCTTGAAAAAGAACATTTCTGAAGAATTACGTTTGTTGTTCACATGACAGGCCAAGATTGATTTGGGCTAATAAACCAAATGGTTATCAGAGGAACAAATCAAAACCACAAACCTTTGGACACCTCTTTTCCTGACTCACACCTACAACACTACCACCACATCTTGATCACACACAATAGAACAGCCCTGAGACCTTAATTCAATGCCGGGCATTGACTCAAATCAAGTACACGAGAGAACTCTTCCAAAGACCCAAACTAGGGATGCCTCTGCTCCCATTTCCCTGCTGACACTGACTCCAGATTGGAATGGACTCTCAATCCATCCAGAGCTACTGACCCACGAAGTGCCTGCCAAGTGGGAGAGCTTCTCCAGCTTTCCTGATACATGAGGAGCACATATGCAACCTAACATCCTTTGGGGCTTCCAGCGCATACGTCTTTATGCTCCTTTCAGAATTTTCTGTGCTGTGGATTTGGAAGACTCCTTTCTTTACAAAGAAAATTATCACTGATAGACAGTTTAAGTATGTCTGATTAGTAAATCTGAGAAATCATCCCTATTCTTGTCTTCCTGTGAGCTGGCAAATTTTCTTATGCACTCACTGCTCAGCTTTAGTTTAACTTATCCCTATTTGATAAGCATTACCCCACATTGGGACAAAAAGAGCAAATCTTGTCCTCAACACAGTATCTTGTTCTGGAATAAAAAGTTCAAATTATAAACAATTCAAGATTTGAATTCTGCATCTAATTCTATGCAGACAGGCTTGTTTGGATGAGGTGTAAAGAACAAGTAAAATAAATAAACAAGGACTGTAGATAAGATTTCATCCAAATTCAGCCTCAGAAATTGCTTAGAATTTTCAGAGTGCTTTGGATTGAATTATTATTGCTAAGGTGGTTGGGTTTCATTCCCCAATCTAAAAACTGAAGGCTATTTGGATCAGTCCATTCTGGAGAGTGGCCACCTCTCATATAAACCTGTGCAGACTTGGTAAATCTCTTGTAAAAAACGGACAACCCATACTGACACTGCATTTCTCAGAATATTATAAACAAGAACCTGATAGAAGTATAAGTGACTAGTAAATTTTAGAATGGACAGTGAGAGAAGGTATTCTTTCAGGAGGAGTGTCATGGAAAGGCACCCCATGGATTTTTGGGACTAAATAAAACTCCAAAACTCCATTTTGCTGAAGGATTTGGAGTGTTAAGGCATTTTGGAACAAGCAGTGTTGGTGAAGTTCTGTCAGACTGAGTCACACATGGATCTCTGTATAAAAACCAGATGTTTATCAGGTGCAACAAACTTAAAAGCAGTAATTTCCCATTACTTTAAACAGCAAAACTTAGCGGGGAAAAATAAATTTTAACACTTCTGATCAGATACTCAAAATTTATACCTTTGAGAGTTCTAACATGTTGTAGTAAAATCTTGGAGTTTTTGTTTTGCATTTGATGTGACCTCTGTGGCTTTTGCTGTGTCACAGACAGTATTTTCCTTGACAAAAAGTTGGTTAATTTTTTAGTTTAGTTTACTGCACTAATTTCCAGGAAAGGCTTTTCTCTGTTACATTTGCTAATATTTTTCTAAGAATGTATTTATTCTTCCTAGTATTATACAGAGTGTTTCCCTTGGGCCGTTTGTCCTTATTTTGTAAGGCAAAAGGGGCAATATAATTATTTGGAAAAATGAATTGGTGCACCTCCCCAGGACAACTGTTCAACTCATCTTCAACCCAACTGCATAGGAAACAGCACAGAAATTCTGCACCGCTTCCATCACACCACAGGCCAGATAAAGCATCTTCCTCCAGACTTCACTTTCTTCTGTGCCAAATATAACATAAGCACCCTTCATTAGTCAGCCCAAAGGTCAGTTTTGGGAATGGTGCTGCCATGCAGACTTGTGAGTGCTGGAGCCAGGATTCTCACAAGCCCCAGACCCATTACAGTAAGGTACCAAACTGTGTTTAGCTATTTATACCACACTGGTACCACCAGTTCCTACTTGAATTACATGACAGTGGTAGAGCAGATACTAAAATGGTTTATGCTGAGAAAGCTAATTGTTTTAGGAATAGCGTGTTGTCCTATTACAGGGGCATTGGTTCAGGTTTTGATGTTGGCTTCAATGAAGTAGGATCCAGCCTCTTAATTTCTGGTCTCTGCTGTAAATCATGAATTACAGATCAGAGCTTTAGGAACTTGAAGTAAATATTAAGAGATTTGCACAAATAGCATGAGACTCATTTGTGTGTGACTAGGGAGACAAGTCTTTGATTATCCATTCAATTAATTTAAGACGTTTCTTGTGTTCTGATGCTTTCTCCAATAGGCCCATAAGTAAGTTCCTGACTGAGGTAAAAGACGTATATTTTTAGAAGCATGGTCAAACCCCGTGTAAGCGGCAGCAATCTGTCACAGTACAAAGTGGGAAGCACACAAGGTTATATGCTGAGCTGTACAAAAGGGCTGCCTGGCCAAACCACTTGGAATGGATCATTAGGAAGTCTCCAAATGCTGCACTGAACAGCCAAGCAACACAATCCCCCCGATTGTTCTGCACGGGGCAGTGTGAGCCTGCCTGAGAGGTGGGGGCAGTTCCCACGCTTGCCCTGGGCTGTGGTAAATCACCTCGGTCGTTCCATGGCCCCGAGCTGGGGCTCTGTCACCATGTGCTCGGGACACCCCGAGAGCGGGGGGGCGTGCATTTCATATGCCTCATTGCCCTGGCACAGGTGGCTATTAATAAAATACTGTAAATTAGCCTCACATTTAAGAGAAGCATTTTCACTTCCAGGCTGTTCACTCACAGATGACAATACAGAATCAATTTAAATTACTTTTTCTGACATTATGGCAGACCACACTAGAAAAAAACAAATCAGGAGAAAAGGAAAAGAATTCACATACTGTCACAAACTGAATCCCTGAGTAAATACATGGAGTTACACCCCTATTTATTCCACGAATCAATTTATTTAGTTAATGCCAACAATGGGAAGAGCACAAAAAATACACACATACTCCAGACAACCTTCTTGACTGTTTTATATTCAGACTTCCAGACATTCATACTTTTATTTAGCCCCAAAACACATCTACCTACATAACTATTTTTCTAAGGAAATTAAAATATTGGTATGCCCTTGCTGTAGACAATCATCTGGATGGTTTTAACTGCAGAATTCTGCTATGTTCCTTTTAACTTAATATTTCTGTACACTGCACTAAGACCATTTAAAAAAAGACATTAACTAAACTGAGAACTACAGGGATGATCAGAGAGCTTCTACACTAAATACTCCAGTACCATCAAAAACTACAGGAGTCTCAAAAATCATTCTACATTGACATGAACACATTTTCATCAACAACTTTCTGTTGTGGAATGTTTATTCACCCTTTCCTTGCTTATTTTTTGTAACACAATAACAACAGAGCCTTGCCTTCTCTCTGCAGCCTGATTATCTTAGTTCAATTCCCCATTCTGCTTTTTACAGGGTGATTTCATGCTACTATGTTTATGTCTTCTCATGTTTACATTTCTACCACAAATATATAAAACACCCGGATATATGAGACAATTCATAGTTGTGCTTCAGGAGCATTGTAATGGGCTTTGGAGAAAACTCTGAGTTTCTTTATCTGAACTGATTGCATCTGGATATCGGGTCCATGTGTGCTGGGAGGAGGTTTCTAGACATAATCCTTCTCACTTATGCAGACCATGTATCAGGCACCCAGATAACAACAGCTTAATAGTGAAAGAATACAGGAAAAAACCACAAAACAACCCTGTTCACTATGGAAGAGTGTTTAGAATAAACCACCACAATATTCTACCCCTCTTCATTTATAGCAGGTCTTTGTGTTAGAGTGCTCATAGATGGTATTGATCTGAGGGAAAGAAAGATGGGTAACTTTACCTCATATAAGAATATGACAATATGTGTGTCACAGGGCAAATACAATTTCATTGTGTTCTATTCATGAATTACAGGTTCAATCTGAAGGCATTATAATAGCCCGATATTACACACACACACATACACACACATACAAATAAAATATGCTACTTGTGAGCTTCGTTCTTTGGTCTAAGCCAGATGAAAATAAACAACATAAACAATGTACATGTCTAACATCCTTCTACAGTGTAATTCCTTACAGCAAAACCCAGTCTTAATTTATGCTAGAAATACTTCTATCTGCCCTTTTTTTGAAACAGGGAATGCACTTTATTATCTCAATGCTCTTTTTGTCAAGCCATGCTCCCTTGAGTAGGAGGGACTGTTTCCCAACACAAGAACAGACAATTCAAGAATTTGGAGCTCTACACTCTTAAGTGGAATAGACATTGCCAAGCCCTTTAGGGTCACATTTTTTGAAGGAGATCATCTTTCTTAGTCAGGGCCGGCTTTGCAAAGCACCCAGCTCTCACACACACAGAGTGGCCAAAGTCCTAAAACACTGAGCTTCTGGGTGTTGATCTGTTTCGCAACTCTTCTCCAGCTCCAGGTTTTGAATACCTTAGATATTGAGTTCTTGGGTTTTTGGTTTTAGCATACAAACCCCATCAAAAAGCTGTAATGCAGGTGAGGGCAAATCACATGGGACTAAACACTCTGGTGGAAAAAAACTGTGGAAGTGAGCCCTTGGTGAGCTGGAGTGTTAAGAGCACAGCTGTTACTGTCCGATGAGCAGGCATCCTGATTTATTTACAGAACATGATACATCACAATGAAAGACACAGACTGATGTGCTACACAAATTGTGTAGTGGCAGAAATTATTTACCAGTTTTGTAAAATCCTCCAGGGACAACTTCTGCCTTGCCTGATGCAGAGGGGAATACAGAATTAACTATAACAGCAGCTGCCTTAGCCATGTATTTCTTTGCATTTATTACTCTCATACTACAGAATTGCAGTATTTTTTTTTTGTTAGTCAAAATGCAGATTTAAAGGATCTGTATTAATCTGTGGCTTCTGTTACAGTTTTCATAAGCAGCCACAACAAACATCTGCACTATACTTAAGTAACATGCATTAAGGGATTTACCAGACTGTCCTTGGAACTTAATGAAATTTGGTTTGACTTGGAGAAGAAATCTCACAACTTGAACACTTGTAACATTTAAAATGCTTTGTAAAAGACACCATCAAATGCCAAAACCACTGGATGCATGGTGAGTTATACAATACTTACATGGAATTTCTGTTCAGGTCTGTAAGAGAGCGTAAGAAAATGTAGATAGTACAAATACTCATGGGGTCTTGGGAAAACAAAGATGTAGTCTCATGAGAAAAGACAAGTTCCTCATGTTTATTCCTCTGAAACTGCCTCTTGTAAAGTAATTCAGATACAAACCAAAAGGTATCAAAATTCATTTGGCACAGTATATGTACACGTGTGCTTATATCCCAGTATTTGTATTTCGATACTGGAGTTGAGCAGCCACTTCTTAAATATCCTTACCTGAGTGTCCCTTTGCTTCATGTACACTTTTTTGGGTTTTCCCCCCAGTTTTAAAATGTAGACATCTGAGGAACGGGGGAAATACTGCTTCACATTAACTGTAATGAAACATGAGTTTGGTGAAAGTTTGCTAAACAAAATGACAAGAGTATTACTTCTCCAGGGGCAGTTCCATTCCTACAGATCATCTTCCTGCCACCCCTGTGCCATATGATTGGAATTTCAAGGCAGAGAGACTTCAGACCGTTTACCTGTCTGAACTTTGGGATAGCTTCCTGTGCATTTCTAAACAGTTATAGAGGCCAAAATCCTCTGCAGTATAACACAAGAAAAGCTGCTACAAGACAGACATAAGAGAAGCTTTCTCATTCCTGCTGCCTTAGTATAAAACTCCACATACAACTGACTTCTTAGTTAAGGCATTTAGGAAAACAATCACCCTCTGCACTGGATTGTCATCCATATATCAATTATTCATTTTTATCCCTTTACTTTCAATTAAGTGGGTAAAAAAGCTGCCTTCTTGAAAAATGTTATGCATATTTATAATCCCATGTGTTTATAAATCTTTTTCATTGATATTTGTGCTCAAGAATGGAAGAGAGGTAATTTGTACACCAAGTTCTATCTGCACACCAAATATCCTGCAGAAGTCGCACAGAATGGAGATGCTGTGGTAGAACAGCTTTATCTCTACCCTGCTAACCATGTGACTTTGAAACTGTGAAGCCCAGGGCAATACATATAATCAAAAGCGAATGCCAAAAAGCAGTAACACCACACCTGACCTCACTGTATCTTCCGCATATACACTGAAAATATCATGAGCTTTGTTATTTTTCCTCTCTCCTCTTCTACACTGGGGTATGTTCTTCTCTAAAACCTCAGAAGTGAAAGGAAAACAGAAACAATACGTAAAAAAATTGCAAACTGTAACACAGTATAGCTTTCTTCAATGTACAAAACTCATGATTGAAGACCATTCTCTGAACAGTAGCTGGTAACAAGTATCATGTGCCCCAAAAACTGGTACTTCCTCTTCTCCAGCAGGAGAAGTAAATTGTTTCATGCAGAATTTACAACACGCCACTGCGCCACTGAGTTCTGGGGACTCCTGGGCTTTGAGCCAAAATAGTCTGGGGAGAAATGCCAGGTATGCAAAGGGGAAAAAAAGAAATAGGTCCCTGGCAGAGGCATATATGTGTGCGTGTGTTTTGTTGAGAGTAGCTTTAAGCTACAAAAAGAGATTATGAGAGTTCTTTCAGAGATTATGTATCGATGAACCAGCTACACAGTTCATGGCCAATTATGAGTTATTTAGGGATACTGGTGTGCACATATATACATGAGGACACTACATGCCCACACATCAGCATAAACTGGCACTGCAGAACTACTGAAAAACTGGGACAATCCTGTTACCATGGCTCAAGAAATGCATGTTCCCTTTTCCTGCCAGTGAAACCTTGCCTTGGGAACAAAGCTTGATGATATTCATGAGTGTTATCCTCCAAGGGCCTTAGCCAGACATCATCAAATTATATTTCTTAATTAACTTCTACCATGCCCATACCATCTACTTCCACACAGGACTGAGTGAGCTGGTCTGCCAAACCTGACGAGTTTCTCCTCCTGTACACGAGAGAAAGATTCAGGCAAAATCATGGGAATATGAGGGGAATTTGCCATAAGTACCTCTATCAGTCATAAAACTCAGACAAGTACTGAAGGGGAAAAAAGATGGAAAAGTTTGAAAGCTGAGATCATCCTTTTTTCTAGGATGCAGTACCTAGCACAATAAAAGAAAACCTACTTATTAGTATGACAAATACAGAAATAGCTCTAAAATCTCTTCTGGACTAAGATGGAAAGTTCTGCTTCTGCACATTAGGCTGTACTATTGTGGGAGTAGCAAACCAGAATACATGGAACAGGAAGAATGGTTTTGTTTCCGATTTTTATTTAGATACATTTAAATTAGAAAAATGTAATAGAAATGAAAGGGAAAGTTTTGAGAATCGATTTTTAATTATAACTTTCTAAATGCCCACAAAATACTATTATTCTGACACCTTGCTTTCAAAGGCAATCTAACAAGTGGTGCCACAGGTGATATAATTAAATTAATTATCAGCACCGTCAGGGATGGCAGTTTTCTGAGATGAACAGATCTTACTGTGCCAATACTCACTGCAAGTAGGTCTCTGAAAACATATTTCTGGCTCCCACCACTCTGTGAGGCTGATCAAAATCTTGTATTATTTTGATTTTCTAACAGTTACACCCTTCAACTCCACTGTGAGATTGGAAAGGTTTGCACATGAAAACAGAGAGGGAAAAAAAGCTGTCATAATGTACTGATTCCTGTCCACGGGAGCACTGCGGCCATCACAACAGCCTGTCCCTAGTACTTAGGCTCTCAGAACAGTGGGAAACAGCTTTAAGAGGGGCCAATAAAGTCTGAACACACATCTGGGATATTTGGCATTGAAATGCAAGGAAACAGCAATGTTCTACTCAAGGTAGTGGGTGAGAGAGAAAGAACTGACAAAATACTCAAATCGAGTAAAATGACAAACATATTTGCTGTGTTGTCTCTCCTCCACACACCCTTAGAACCATGTACTGAAATAGAACAGACTTCTCTGTCACATGAGAAAAGAAAGAGCCAGAAAGGACCAATGAAATTAGTTACAGAAAGAATCACAAAAGATTACAGGGGAATCAAATGCTAAAATATAAAAAATACAGAGTTACCTAATTCAAGTCTACTTCCTCGTAAACTTTCTTTGACAATCCCATCTGTGCCTTCCTGCCTTGTGCGTGCAACATGCTTCCACTCAGCTTGCTTTACTTCTGGGAGATACCAGATCATGTTAAAAGAAAATGTTGGGATTTCCTGATTTGCCTGATACTGTGGTAAATTGTTCTCCAGTCCTAACCTATTCAAAAATATTTCCTAATACTGAAAAAAATATGTTGAGTCTTCTTGATTATCATCACAACAAAAGTCATGTTCTGGAACGGGTATGTGCCAAAGAAAAAACATGTACAGTAGCTATATATAAAGTCAGAAAAAAGGAGCTCTTCTAATCCATTCTTTAGTTTAAAAAGGTTATTAAAACATATTTTGCCAAAGTACTATAGAATATACTTTAAAAATAGCAATAAAAATAATTTGCCTTAGGTGAAAGCTCTTACATGGTTACTGTTCATTAACTTCAGTTTAATAAGCATTCCCCGCTGGGCTGGATCCATCCAAGTTTGGCACAGAATATTGTACTAAAGAATTTAAAGGATGGGAAGTGTAGAAACACCAAATAAAAAGTTTGTATTTGGGACTCTGGCTGAGTAATAAATAATAGATGAATAAATATAATAATAATAATAAATAGAGCTTCTGTGAGTCAGGAGTACCCTCTGAGAGCATGATTTTGTCCAATATCTTTAGATAATTTGGTGTGGGAGGAGCTAAGAAAAGGGAAGATAGGGATTGGGAGGTGAGGGAACAGGAGAGAGGAAAAGTTTAAGCCTGTCTCTTATGGTAGCTATTACATAAGAGCAGCAAGCAGGTAGGTATGTCTGGAGGGCTCAGCGTTTCAGTGCACAAGTGACAGAGCAGTTGTGTCATGAACTGCTGTGACTTCTGACTTGGTGGTCTAATACCTGACAGGTTTCAAAAGCAGTTGAATCTCTGACAGATTATATAGAGATTTTTTCCAAATGTACACTAAAGCCAATTGTCACATCTGAACCTTTTGCTCAGAAAGACATATTTTGTCAAGTGGGACAGAAAAGTAGATTTATAATGTTTATTTCATGACCGTAATGTTAAATAGAAGTAATTCTGTTTGTGCAGTACTGTAAACATGTGATATTGCAAATACAGGCACACATCACTTGGGAGCCTGGCTCAGTCAGGCCAGGTAGGTGCAGGTGCAGACACTGGAGATTGCAAGCTACTTCTTTGCTTTGCTCTGAGGTGGGAGCAACACCCCTGCTGCTCAACAAGCATGCACCTTATTGCCATTGTGCTGCCCATTGTCAGATTCCCAGAAGCAACAGGTCTCTCTGGAAAACGTTGTGAACTGCTGCCTCACAGCTAGCCTTTCAAAGATGAACCCTGTTCAACCGTACCCTCTTTGCATGGAATGCAAGTAGGTTTAAACAGGTATTATTAAAAAAAAAAATTCCACAAATCTACAATTTGATTTTCCTCTTAGCTAAATATAAGACATTCAAATTAAAAGGTCATGAGTCCTGCTAGCTCCTCTTCATACCCCTTCTCCAGAACAGAAGAGAGATGAAGTGGCCTCAGGCTTTGGCCAGAAGGGAGTGACAGAAAGGGGGAAAGAGATTTATTTGTTCAAGTACATCATTTATCATGCTTTAATTAAATACAGCTCAGGAATTTCCCCAGAGTTGTACAGGGAGGACCAGAGTGCTTGTGACAAACATTTAGGATTCACAAGCACACTACTGTATCTTTTTATCAGCACAACATTCCCTAAACAGGCCACTAAATTAATCCCCAGGTGCTGACGACAACTGTTGCTTCACCCCAGTTTGCACCAACCTGCTCTGTCCCACCTAATGGTCTCAGTCATTATACATGCTCTGCCCTGGACTTCTCAGTCATTTAAGTTGTCCTCAAGCTGCTTATTGCCTAAATGTTGATCTTTATGAAACATGGAGAAAACATTCTGTCACAAAGACGTCAGAATTCAGTAAATGACCAGCCTGAAACCCTTCCATGCTTAGGTCACATCCAATTCCAAAGAGTCTGTGTTGGATTGAACCCAGCAGCTCAACAGCTCTGCTCACAGGAAAGAGGGGAGGCAACAGTAACTGGCAAGATCAAAGCCTCTGAAATTATTCCCTTCTTTCCAGTTTGTAGCAAAAGGAGAGAGGGACTGGCTTCTAGCAGTCACGGAGACTTTTTCATTAAGAGACAGATTAATCATATTCTCTCCAGTAAATGCCACCAAGGAAGTTGGGAGCTGTGGCTGCTGCAAACTCCACATATTTTCTCAGACTCTGCTCCTAAAGCTCTCCATGCTTAATTCCGATGGCTTGCAAGTGCCTGGACCTTTTTCATGTGCCAGCTGGTATTTACCCCCCATGTGACACATTGTAGATAAACTGACACAGACTATACCCTCTCCCCACTTTCACACAGATTACAGACACTTATTGCAAATAAACAAACAAAACTATGTTATACAACTGATGTTCCTCTTCTTTAAGCACTGCATTTGTACGGAAAAGGACTGTAACAAAAACTATCAATAAATAAATAAATAAATAAATAAATAAATAAATAAAATCACAGAGAGGATTTAAAAAAATACTTCAGTAGTTACTATATTTATTCAATACTCTGTTTCTAATAAGCTTTTTTACATACTGAACTGTGATGTAATTTCAGTTTCTGTCTCCACAATATTGTGTTTCCATAGTTCAGGTTAAATTTCTCTTGAGCTTAACTGGAGTCTTTGCTTAGGAAGAAAGTGGGGATTGGCCAAAGTCCTGAGTGATAAATGCAGTATGCAGTGACCTCCAGTTCTGTCACAGCACCTCATTCTCACTGCCCTGTGCAATCTTCTCCTCTCTTTAGCAGGAATGTTTTTAAACTTGAGCTCTTCATTTCCAGTTCCAGTGTCGAGGGACTAAATTTGAAAGAGCTTTGGCTTTCATTAGCAAATCATCAGTACCAACAAAACCACAAGCAACAAAAAAAGCACATCAGCATGCTTTTCAGCACCAGCACTGACTGACGTCTCCTCCTTCCCTGAGCTTTTTGTGTTTTGGGGAATTTTTTGTTGTTGGTTCTTTAATCAGTGAAACTAAACTATTGAGCTTTGGGAAGGAAAAGAGAACCAGTCCTTTCATTTTATAATTAGTGGAAATTCAGTAGGAGCATTAACAGCTGTCTCTTTCAAAGACGCGCTCAGCACCATCTATGCACGAGTTAGAGCACAGACTGGGGAGAAATAGTAGCAACAACATCTCACATCCACACTGGTGACATGCTAGCCATCGATTCTGACTAAGGGACAGCCCCAGCTTGTCGTTTGGGCAGGCTAATAGCTTTGCTTGGTTCTTTGCGAGAACATAACTTTTCATTTTTTACTTTCTGATTAACAATGTGGAGGAGAGAATGCACGAGAGAAGCACACAGAAAGACAGACAGAGTGTCCCACATGATGAGATCAATTAGGCAATCATTTTGGACATGTTCAGACAAAGAAGGTGGTCTCCTTGGAAACTGCAATCACATGCACACACACTCAGAATAACTTCTCCCACATTCTATTCTCTGCTCGGTACAACAAACTTGGATGTAAGCTCCGAGGGACAATCGCACATCCAGTGTTGACAGACTTGTCAGCATCTCCAATGCCACAGAACAGGCCCCCTGCTCTCCTCGCCGACAAATTTACCAGAGACTGAAGTATTAAAAAGCATATCAGGAGGGCGACAAGGAGGAGCTAGGCAGAACTCCCAATATTTAAAGACAAAAATTAGAGCATTTTGGAAAGTAAAATGGTATAAAAACACCTCTTAAAATCTTGAAAGGTTTCAGAAAACTCTCAAACAAAAAATCAAACAGTTGGAGAAAGTTACATGCCTGAAATTAAATAGTAAGCTTATGACTGGGACAAATAAAAAACCAAGATACTTAGTAAATTTTTTTTTTCCAACTAGAAAAATAAAGGAAACAATTTATATCCACATTTGCAAAAAAAAATTCTTCATACCCCCCACTGTTCTTATTTAACAAAGTATGTACTGAGACTAAGAAAATCCCACCCCATTCTGCAAGACTGAGATATAATCTTTAATGTTTTGAGCAGTAAAGTCAGACATTACAAAAATGGGCCTTAACTGTGTTAATTTTTGTACTGATAAAAGGTGGCCGTTTGAAACAGAGCAGAGCATGATTAAAGTATTTTTTCAAGAAAGTGCAATGATATAAGATTAGACTCCTCCCAAACACAATGTTTCTGAGTCTTCCGTAACATTAGAAGACATCCTGGAGTTTTTCCTCGTATTAAATAACCTTCATTGTACTCATTTCTTTGTATTAAAACTGTCTCTCACTAGAGTGTAATACAGCCCAATTAATATGAGAGGGATATGGTACAGAGAGGGTACTGAGACCAAACACAAGCTGGAACACAGTTTAATGTAACAATAGGTGAAATATCTGCCATTGTAATACAGCTTCAGTTAACCTCAAAATGAACTTCACTTTTTCAGGCAAAAAGACAAAATTTTGTAATTGGAAGCTTTAAAACCAAGCAGTGCCAACATAAGCAGTGAGAGAGCCAACTAACCCTGGAAGAGGTCAGTTACTAGAGCTCCCGTTTCACCCTGTACAAAAGTTCCATACTGGGACTCCCTGGAACTCCTATAAGAAAAACTTGGAAATTAATGCAAAATAAGATGGTCTGGCACACATAACAGAACTGCAACTACCAGTAGAGCCCAAACCTGCCTGAGTAGCTCTGAAATCATCAGCTCATTGTTAGCACTGGGACTAACAATGAAGGAAGATGAATTAGTCCCACTTACTGCACCAGTAATTGCTCTGGTAAGGACATTCTTTTTTCAAATGGACCTCCAGATGCCAGACTAAGTTTTTCCTTTGCTATCTGAAAGCAGATGCAAACTGCAGCAAAATTAATTATCACAAATGCTAAAAAAAATACAAAATACAGAGAAATCTGATCCAAATTGAAATTTTGAGCTAACGCTGTGCTTTACAATCAGCAGGTCTAATGGAAAGGTTTACAGAGAATTCTCTCCCCATTTTGTTTCCCAAGGAAAGAATTGAAAAGGATGGAGCATGCTTATCTCTCCTGCAGAACAGCTTTTTGCAAAAGGTATGTGTTGCAATTTCTTTCTGAACCTTAGCCCAAACCTCCTTGCAAGCACATTTTTCTAGCAACAAACTAAATCAAACTGCAAAAGCTCTACTTCTCTACAGATTCAGCTTCATGACTTCACCTGCTGAGTTTTGCAACTACAACACATCCTACCTCTAAACTGTAAGCGAACAGGATTAAGAGCATGTATTCCTAAATTCATAAAACTTCAAAGAAAGCATTTTAATCCAAGTAAAAAAGGCAAAAGGTCCAGGGCTCCTGCTGACTTCAGCATGAGCCTTTCAGGCTTCTGAGATACCCCACTCCTGCCCCAGTCCCTGAGCCAGCCTTTGCCTATGACATCACAGTACATGTCATTTGTAATCACAGAATTAGTAAAGGGCATTGCTGTGTAAGGATACGCTGAAGGGGACTCTTGGACCAGTTTTACATAGCCAGCCCTGCCAGCAGAAGATAAAATTGCTTTGTAGGTCTTGCAAATTAGAGCTCTGTGTGCTTTTAATAATAAAAAACTCAGAAGGTGAACTCCTAAATTATTATTTTCAAAATTCATACTTGTAGGCATTTTATTCTTTAGCCCTGATTTCAAGGAAACATTTTTCATACTGAACGGTGGAAACGAAATCTAAAACTTATAGCAGTGTCCCTTAAATCTCTTCAGTGCAGTTGGTCATGTGAAGGATTTGAGTTTTGCACAAGGGTGACCCACTCATTTCAGAGATGCCTTGATTCAATTTGCTGCTCAGAGCAGAAGTGCTCACACTTGAGTCACCTGGGCAGTCCGATGTATTGAGGGCATTTTCAGCATCCTGCTTGGCAATCTGCTGCCTTGCATGAATACAGGAGGGGAACATTTTGATTCTTGATCTTTGCACAGGGATGATGCCACAGTTAAAGCAAGTGTCTCCATTTCAGGGGCTGATGCAGCCCCATGGCAGCTCTCTCTTCCACCACCTCTTAAATGGAAATCTAGGCTGTCAGGCTTCTTTACAATTCCCATTCCCCTCTACACAGCTGACTCACAGAGATGGAAATGTGACATGGACACTGTGGTGGGATCACTGCTTTTTCTTAATCACAGACACGTGGACAAACATGAAATGGGCTTGGCAGTCTGATGGTACTGCCAAAGAGTCAATCAGATGCTTTCTTGGACAACCATCATAGATCTTGTGACGAGTCTGTGATGAGTCACCTGGACATGGTTCACTCCTATGCTCCAGTACAAGCCTACTAAGAATTTAGCAGCACTGGCCCAGGTAACCTAACCAGGTTGCTTTCTGCTGCTTTCATTTTCTTGGACAAAAAAAATCAAGAATATGCTGATTTATCCTGATTACTGTCCAAAAAGTAATTTATGTTGCTTCCCAGAGAAGGAAAATTGAAGGTGCGTGATTCTGGATTGTTGAGATTGTGTTCACTGAAGGCAATAGAAAAAAAAAAAACCCTAAACAAAAAAACAAATTCCAGGTTTCAGTGAACACTGGATCAGGCAAAGTGGTCTTCCAAAGCAGCATATCAAACCAGAAGTATGAGGGGCTATTTTTCTTGTAAAAAGTTAAGCTGTGAGTTAAATAACACACTGACAACTTTTAGTTACATAAAGCCACTTAACAATGCATTTGAACAGATAAAGAGATGGGAACTGAATTCCCAAAGAGGTGTTCTCCTTTCCTTTTAAAGATACAGAAAAAAATACCTAAAATTAAGGAAAGCACATCTGAACTAAACCAAAATTCCATATACATTTAATTTTAGAATCATCACAGCTATCTCACATGTGAAAGATGCTTGCATTTTCCATTCTACATTGGCAAAAGGGCACTTTTTGCTACATTTTTCTAGTTATATATATATATGAATTTCTAAATTTAGAAATACTTAAAATTACTAAAAGATGTAGATTTTGAAAAAGAAGTACAAGTTAAAATATACAAATCAGGAGGGCAATTCCAGGAGAAAGGGAGGAAGAGAGAAAGGGAAGCATGCTCTCTGGCCTTACCATAAGATGGGACCCATTTTTCTCCCCTGTGGGAAAGTTGCCAAAGTTTTGCCCAAGGCACGGATTTGTGTTGAACCTGCTCTGTGGTAGAGAAACAGGCTCCAGGTTTAAACCCTCTGCCATATGAACCTCTTTGTTACAGCATTCTTGGTAAGTTCATATGTTATGCAACAGCTCGGGAGGTTTCAAGCAATATCTCCCCAGCAAAGAGAAAGAATGATAAAGTAGAATTCCTTTCCAGCTCTGTACAGCTGTGCACATTTCAACCAGTTATTACAGAATCAAAGTATAGCTGAGTTTGGAAGTGACCTCAGGAAGTCTCAACTCCCACCCCCTGCTCAATGCAGAGACAGCTATTAGTTTAGACAAGGTTGCCCAAGGCTTCATTTTGGGTGGGTCTTGAAATCCTTCAAATGTGGGGAATCCACAACCACTCTGGGCAACCTGTTCCATTGCTTGCTTGACTGACCTCATGGTGAAAGATTTCTTCCTTACATCCAGTCTGAACCTCTTGTTTCAATTTATGCTCATTGTCTCTGTATCCTCTCATTTTTCACCACTGGGACTCCATCATCTCAATAGCCTCCTTTGGAAACTGGAAGGCAGTTATTAAAGTCCCCTTTCTTCCAAAGCTTTCTCTTGTCTGGGGTGAACAGAACCAGCTCCCACAGCCTCCCCTCCTAAAAAAGGTGGAGCCCTCTGAACACCGTGGTGGCCCTTTGCTGAACACTCTACAGTTTATCAATGCCTTTCTCATACTGAAGGGCCCTAAACTGCCTGGAGCTTTCTAGATGAGGTTTGAAGAACTGTATTTAAGAGGAATAAACTCTTCCCTCGGCCTCCTGACTGCCCTCCTGTTAGTGCAGCCTACATCATACTAGCCCAGGATGCCGCTGGCCATCGTCACTGCCACGGCACTGGGCTAGCTCCTGCTCAGCGCTCTGCCAACACCCCCAGGGCTGTCCCTGCACTGCTGCTTCCCAGCCTCCACCACTGCAGGAGGATTCTTCCCTCCCAAGCACATGACATGGCGTTTATTCCTGCAGAATTTTGTAGGGTTCCTGCTGGCCCATCCCTACATCCTATCTAGGTCCCTTTGAGCAGAAGCCCTGTCCTCAGGTGTATCAGTTGCTTTCTCCAATTTAGTGTCATCTGCAAACTTCATGAACATGCCTCTATCACCTCCTCCAGGTCACTGCTAGAAGTGTCACACAGGACAAGTCCCAGGAAAAAATTCTGTGGTGTTCCTCCTGCCACTGACCTCAGCCAGAGTATGATCCATTAATCACTACCCTCTAAGCCAGACCAGCCAACCACTAATTATGTATTTATTTGTCCATCCATCCATCCATCCATCCATCCATCCATCCATCCATCCATCCATCCATCCATCCATCCATCCATCCACCTTCTAAATTGGACACAAGAATATTTGTAGACCTTGTCCAAAAAGTCTTGCTGAAGTTAAGTTAAATGACAGCTACTGCTCTCCCTCATCCACAGCCTCATCCAGTTGTTTTATCCTAGAAGGCAATGAGTATAACCTTGGTAAATGCATGCTGATTGTTTCCAGTCATAATTTCCTCCCTCCAAATGGTGTCTTTATGTTTATTATTTACTCAGTGGCACATATCCACACGTTGGGTGTATGCAGAAGGCACCAGCCCAGGCTTTGTCACCAAACCAGCAGAGGTTGCATCAAAAAATACTCTCAACTCTCAAGCAGAGCCTGCTCACATGCACTGTGCAAAGCTCTGCTGCTCTGCATGCGACACAATGTTCAGTCCCAGACACAAAGGAGACCGTGTGCATGTATGGACAGATGTGTACATAAAGATAAGCCAGCCAGTTGCTTTTCACCCTCACTTGTCAAAATCCAGTATTCACTCATGAGCCTTTCAGACCACTGGTCAATTCTGCTTAGGTGAGGCATTTTAAAGATACTACAGCACTATGAATCTAACTGGAAAAAAAAAAAAAGTAAGACAAATAAACTATTTCCTATTGCTTCCAAAACACTAAATATTAACTGAGTCTAACATGTATATACTAAAGACTACACACTGCAACTCTGAGGAAAATATTCCATTATATATGATGTCAACCACCAATGTTAATGTGGTGGTCCTGCTACAGAATTATAGATGAATAATGAAATCTCTCAAAACAAAAATGCATGGTAACAAAATGTATGTGCTTTTAGAACGATTTCTATATAAAATCATGCATTTATTTAATCTAAATTAACTTCTACAGCCCTTTTCCACAGAGGGATATTGCCTGAGATGGAAAATAACAGACAACCTTCTTTTAGCAAGGCTAATACCTGCATGCTCTTGAGACTGCATTCTTATTTCTGCTGGTAGGTGCTGTAGAAATTTGTGATAGAGACCATCCAAGACTGCTTCTTCCATGTGAACAGAAATAAATTCTCAGCATCTGGATGTCATGGCATGAAGATGGTAACTGAAACCCTTGCTCAGAAGTACAGCGAAGTATCTAGAGGCAGCACAACATAATGGAAATTTTCAGCAGAAGCATAAAATTCCACAGGCTCCTGCAGCACATCTGACCAGGATAAGAGCTGCTTCCAGAAAAGACAAACTGACCATACCATGGGAAATGCAGTATAAAGCCAGAGAAAGCTGATCTTACAAAACACACAAAGCTTTTCCAAATGTCTGACACTATCAGTTGGCTCTGAGTTGCCTTTTTTCCAGTTTAAATTTATAAAATCACTGTTGCATTGATAAATATATAATTAAAATAATGCATTCTCCTACCTGTATCACCGTTAAGTACTGGGGAATTTAGAAGGACTACTTTTGGGGACATTCACCACGGTATCTGGTCTCCTGACTTGAAGGAAAATATATCTGAGGGTGAATTGTCTTGAAGTCCCATTTTAAATTACAGAGTAATGCAATTATTTATAAATATGTAAAGGTTAATTAATTTTGATGCTGCAAACCTACAAAAGACTGAAATGAACCTAATTCTACCTTTCTACCTTATCTTCCTTTTCCCCCATGTATAACTTTATTTTAAAATACACTGGGGACATTAGCTGCATCATGATCAATGGCTATGGTTTGATTTTCAAATTTTGGATTGCCTTTCCACTTGAATGAAAAAAATAGTGCATGGTTGATATATAACACAAAGGAGTTTTATGACATGACTGAAAGAGTTACTACAGAATCTAAATGAGATATAGCAGTATATGCTGTCGTATATGCTGTGTTTTTCCAGAAGCTTCTTCTTTAAACAAATGTTTTAATAAATTACGCTTTCATCAGTGAGAAGTCAACTTCAGATAAAGTTATACTTAGAAAAGTGTGTACTATTTAAACATATTGTATTATCAGAAGCCCTCCTCTGCTGTACTGTAGGTCATGAAAATTTGCTATAGGAGGATCTGGAAACAAGCTACATAAGATGGTATTCTCTGTCTATCAATTTAAGCAAAATTTTTAACACTGTGACTTGACAAGAAAGCCTTTCCAAAGCTTGATTGTTAACAGACTCCAGGAAAAAAAAATTATTTCATAAATAACATCATACATTTCAGTTTGTAAGCTCTGAAAACATGTGTTTACTGTTTGAGAGACTTTCAAATGGGAATGGAAAACAGGAAAACAGGAAATAAAAGCTTTTGATTGATAAAGATTGGTGGGATTTAGTTTGTTTTTTAAAGAATAGTTCAAACGAACCATGAACAAATCCAATTTAATAGAAGCCCTTTTATTTTCATAAAATAATGGAATTTCAACCACCATGATTTTAAGTAGTTTCCTACACACACACACCCCCACACCAAAAGCAATTCCAACGTGGAGAAAGTTTCTGAGATCCTAAATTGCTCAAGTATCTCCATGGATAGCCCCTGTGATCAAAATTTCACAGAAAACTGCAGTAACATCTCCCAACCTCTGCTGAGAGTAAGGGAGAAGATTTAAACCAGAGTGCAAGAGACCAGCTTACAAAGAATCTATTCCACTAAAGTTTACCGTGCATCACACAGTGCTCTCCATGTCCAAAGTTCAGTGCTACAGCCAAGGGCTTATTGCAGACAAGAGTTCTGAAATCACACATCTCTTAAAAAAACTCCTCTAATTGTAGGCACACCTCCTATTTGCAGAACTGATCATGAGTAAATGGCATTTTTACTCCTTTCTAAAGCCAAAAGCAGATGTTTGTGGGCAAAACAAGCAAGTGAAAGGCACAGTGCAAACTTTACTCCAGCAGCAGTAGAAGAGCAACCATGCAGCAGAGCAGTGTGCAGGAGAAGCAGCAGGAAGACTGGCTCTGTTAGCCACGCAGCAGAGCAGTCAGCAGGAAGCTACAGGTGGTATCAAACCTGTACCCACTTAGTAACTACAGTTACACAGTGCAAGGTTAAGAAATACGTAGTCTCTCTCTCAGGACCACAATTTCCCCTGCTGATGTGTAGACCTTTGTTCCTACTTACTGGCACACAGCAGAATTCTTCACTATAACAGAGTTGCTCTACTGATAATTGAAGCGATGCCCCATCACTGTGAGATGCCATAAGCTCCATCTCAGGGACTATAAATGCTTCTGACTACATCCACAGCAGGGCTGCTGAGTGGGAAACACACTGAAATAAGTTTTCAGCTTTCACCCACTGATATACAAAATCTCTTCCACACACAGGAGAAGCCAAGACACGGCTTTACTCCCGGGACACTGCAGCAGCCCCTGCTTGTCCTGCCAAGGCCCCATCTTTCCAGAGAACTGTATGAAACAACTGAAAGGATTATAGTTTCACCTTGGCAGTAATTTTGAGAACTGGCTTCAGCCTCACAGAAGAGGTTAATGAGGTGGACAAGTCACAATCTCTATATAACCCTAAGACACCACTTTTAACCATAAGATGCTTAGCACCTAAAGTAAGCTTCCCAGTCATCCTCAGTTAAAAGGTTTGTCCTTCGTAGTCATCCACACTAAAAAGAGAACCATCCAGGCCATGTTCACTTCAACTGAGCATGGGAACTGTTCTCACAATCACAGATATTTTTCACAGGCAATAATTTGCTTTGTGTCTTTACTAATTACCAGTGCTGCTTAAAAATCTAACACCTCACAGCCTGTCTCTACTCTTCCAACTAAAACTGCTGAAGTTAACTCAGGTGGTTAATTTCTAACATAACAATGTTAGAACAATGTAACTGTCATACTTTCCCCTCAATGGCTATCCTATATTTATTAGTAAATGCTTTAGTAAAAAAATGTGGACAGATTAAAATGACATACAGGATTAAACGGTTTACAAACACGAGCTAAATTGATTTGAAAATCCTGGTAACTGCTGGTGTATACCTAGAAACCTGTTAGAGTAAATGTTGAGAGGTCTAGTGACAGTCGTTTTTGCTCATGGGGAGCCACTGTGTAAAACTGTAAGTTCATCCTAAACTGCTTGAGAACTTCTAGCCATGATGTTCCAATGGGTATCAACTTATTAAAAAACCCTTTCCCTGTCTGAGACAACTCAAATACTGGCTTCACTTAGTGCCTCTCACCACAAAGAATTGATTGGATATTTTTGAAAACTAGAACGGTAAAATTTTCAGTTTGGGATAAAAAATATGTAAGTATAGAGAGGTCAACTGGTTTCTCACTGATCCAAATCTAAGCCTGCCCTCAGTGCAAACATGTATCAGGTATTCACATACATCATCAGACTGAATCAAACTGAAGAACTCTCTAATATACACATTTATAATCATAGCCTTTGAAAGCACAGGAAAGTCTGAAATCTCATAGCTCTCAGTTTAACTTAGCATCTCCTTGCTGGTTTCCCACACCTCATATATGTTGCACAAACAGGTACCTAAATATATGTGTTCGCTTGCCAGCTGTTCCGTATTTAAACCTTGTCAGGCACAATACATACAAGGAACTCCACCAGTATTTTGAATGCTATCCCACACAGGGAGCAATTTTCTGTTTCAGAAATGCATTCTAATTTTCTCTTAGTCTTACAGAATCATAGATACCTACACAAATGTGAGAATAGAACTGAACATTTTTTTTCTTTCACCCTTTATTATCCTACCTTTAGTACGATGTTTTCCTCACATCTCTATGAATAACTTAACTCCACAAAGGATATCCACTCAAAGACTTACTAGAGAAAAGGAAATAGGAAACAATTTGGGGATTGCAGGATGCACAGGATGAGCCCTAGAACTCTTTTGACAAACATGAACTGTAAGATTACCGTTCCATTTCCTGCACTGAACAGAGTAAAATAACCATGGAATAAATTAAAGACATTTTGTTTTTAAAAACACAGCCCCACTTGATGAGGTATTGCAAAATCACTACTCATTTTTCTCTTATCTTTAAATACGGTATTTACCGAGTAATTACTCAAGTCACATAGGCCACGTGCAGACGAGGAGCTGGACAGACTTTTGTGTTGGTTAAATTATAAGTAACCTCATACAAACACTGCTTTACTACAGCAACAGAAGTACAGACTTCATTTCTGACAGGAGAAAAAAAGAAAAAATGGCAAACTCTTGCTTCCTGTTATGTTTCATGTTATCTTTCAAAACTTCAGCAGCAAAGAGAAAACCATGAAACAAGCCAGAGTATTTAATGTGACAGCAACTGGCAAATAACACATTTCATGGGACAAGTTGTACTTTTTCTTCAGGCTTAGGCAATAAATTGTATTGCATAAAAAGTATTGCCTATAGCTCTTTAAATAAATATTAAAGGACAGGTAAAAAGAAGGAATGTATTCATTTGGGAGAAAACCTTACTGCTTATGCCTCAGAAATTACTTTAAAAACTAAACTAATTGGAGTCAAAGAGGCAAAGCGAGTCTCTTCACTTCATCTGAAAGGTGAGGGAAATTTGATTAACTAGTATCTATATGAAAAATATCTTACACTGGTTTCTGTAACTGCAATTGCAGGCTGATTTCAAATAGAGTAAAGCCAATAAAAAACCTGTTCCTAAAACTAAAGAACTTCTAATTTAATCTCTCCGAGATTTTTTACTTAAATGTCCAAAAAGATCCTTCTGCCTGTGTTTCTGCATCAAAATCATTCTTCTGGTAACACTGTCATCGAACAACATCCTTAGCTTCATTCTTCCTCCTTTACACCTTGGCACCCACATCTACAGCCCCAATTTCTGTTAATCTTTGTATTACCAGTTCACAGCTGTAGCCTTGCATGCTTTCCCTGAAGTATTCCTTCAGTTACATATTCTGGATACAGTGCATCACTTAATGCCTGTCCCCTGTATCACCTGAATGCTCATGTAAGTCTCCATGGCAAAGAACAACTCTGTGCCAAGTTCACCTGCATCAACATTCCTCTCTTCCAGTGATGCCACTGAACTGCCATTTCAGTCCCATATTTGATACTTTCTTCCTTCTCCCTGCATATAAGGGATCTCAATAATCTGGTTTCTTTTCTAAGCTTTTCCATGTATTTCTACGTTTAAATTTATGCTTTATCAGCTAAAATGCAGGTCTGCATTTGGTTAAGGTGCTCTTTAGGAAATCATAGCACTGTGTCTCAGCTCCTGCACCACAATCCCTTTGCACATGGCAGCAAAAACATTTCTTTCCCTCCCACAACCAAGACTTCAGTCCTTCCTGTTCAATCTTCTGGCCTGAAGTACATTTAGTGTTGGGTTCAAGCCACTGAATAAATTCACCATAGGGTAAAGATCATCTTCAATCAAAGTCTTAATTCTTAAAACTACTGCCTTGAATTTTTTGTCTTTTATTATTATCTCTATGTAAAATGGAAAACAAAATTATGTCTCTTTTTTTCCTACCAATGTTCCTGTTTCTCTATTCATTTGTACGGTTATCTTCTTATTGGCATTCCTACTTGGAGCTCTAACAAAGCCATTGCTATTTGCATCTCTACAAGACCATTAAGATTTATAATTTTTATGTACTTTTATTCTTTTGTTTTCCTAAATGCTGATTCTCCTAGGTTCTCTTGCTCTTCAACCTGAGCACTGGAAAAAACTGCCAAACAAGAATGAACCTGTCCCTGGACAAATGATTCTTGCAGCTTTAGAGGCTGTATTCAGAAACTTTTTTCTTCAGCTGAGAGAGTGATTATGCCTCTGGGAGGGCGTGGTCATGAGCATTCACATAATATTAGCATTAAACACATCCCTGAGTGATGTCATCTTTCTACAACCCCAGGGTATCACCGTTTCTCCACTTTTGCAGCACTCGCTCTCTTTGAATTGGCACTGCAGGCATTACTGTGTTAGCTGGGAGTTTAAACCTTCACAAATCTCTTACCTACACACAGAAAGAATAGTCCATACATCCTCTGTGTGAAAGCAGTCACAGAGGTGTTCAGCTTCTATGCATTCTCATGGATATAAAGCAGAGCTCAAGCAGAAGATTTGGTGGAGTCTGTGCCTGGTTTGATTAGTGTGGAAAATAAGAACAGGCAGTTTTACCTTAGCTGAAGAACTATTTACCATGGACTCCCTGTCATGGATTTGTTTCACTCAAACATCTGCACTGACTATTGAAAACTACCAACATATGTCCAGTTAAGATGAAAGGAAACCTTTTAGATGGGGTCCAAATTAACAAAAGCTCATCTTCAGAAGTCAGTGCATGTGAGACACACTCACACAGCCATGCCAGCTGCATGAGGATCTATGTTCTTTCTTAGCACTACTTGTGTTGTAAGAAGTGGTGTTTGTATGGGATCTCCAGACTCAGAGCTCATGCTGCTCACTTCTGAAGTGAAATGTAACACTTGCTTTGGCATTAGACAGTTGATATGACAGAAGCCATTCATGTCTCACTGCCAAGAAGAGCAGAAAACCAGATATGAGATGCTGATCACTGCAGTAGCAGTAGCCTTGCTTTGTGAGCTTTATCCACATGGTCTCAAACCACAGAAATATCAAGGAGCTCCATGCACAACAAGGTGCCCCATCACTAGGCCTATGTGATACAGCACCACTGATATGGTTAAAGATACGGGAAAATGCCCATGAATGTACTGAAAACCACGCTGAGAGATGCTGATGTAGAACTTCTCCACTCAATACTGGCCTAAATACAATATGCATGGCCTGTGCTAGGGGGTCACAATGGAAAGATGCCATATATGCAAATACTCGACAGTGAACACCTTTGCTTTCAAAATATCAGTATAGGTTTGTTTCTTAAATTACCTGATTAATAGCAAATAGTCACAGGTTCTGGCATTGTTCTCAACTAAGAACTGGGCCATGATCACCTGAATTTTAACTTCACTCATGTTTCTAGAGAGCTTTAACAACACTGGCTAGAATACTCTTTTGGTTCATTGTAAGATAAACACTACATATTTGGTTCAAGTTACAGTTTATTCAGCAAATATCCTATTTGGAGTTAGGAGTTTGAAATAAGTTCCCAAAGCACTGTAGGCAGCTGAATTTCATGTATTTGTCTGGGGGATGTGTGCCTTTATAAGAGATTTGTCTGATTTGCACTTACACTGCAGAAGTTTATTGAACCTCTGATGTCCTTTATCAGATTTAACCCAATTTCAACATGTTTAACATTCAGGGGATTCCGTGAATCCAATCTGCGGACAACTCTTTCCAGGACTGGTTTTTTCAGGGTAGCATGTAAGAAAGAGGAAGGGACTGATAAAGACAGAGACTTGTTTAAGCACCTGTTATTACTTGTTATGCTGCTATGTGTATTGCTACCTTTTAAATCCAGTTGTAGCCCTGGAAAACGCAAAGTGAAGCTGTATTGCTGCAAAGCTGTGAAGGCAGTGGTACAGAAAGTGTACTGCCTTGCCAAAACCACTCATTTCTTCCAAGGTTTCAACAAATACAAAATAGGGTTTACTGTCGTAAGATGACCTAGACTACATGCAAGCTAAAGGAAAACATACAGGAAAACTTACAAGCCTTCTACAAAGAACAATTTTCTAAACTTTAAGAGATACAAACACCACCAGCACATAGGTGGCCTAGAAGTACAAATGTAATTAAACTGCAAACTTCTTTTCCCCAAAAGTCCAAGACAAAAAAGCAAGCCTACAGAGTCAGCTTGACCCAAAAGAAGCCTGTATGAATGTAGTACAAAAGCAAAGTTAGGTTCAGTGACTAATCCTGGTCCTTAGCCAGACAATTACAGAGACAACAAAAAACCCCCACCACATTTAGTACAGCAACAGTCCTGCAGGATGAAAATGAGCAAAATAATATAAAAGTGTCAGAGAACAGCCAGGTCCCTTGGTTTCATAGGTAACCCATCTGCTGTGGAGTCCTCATCAAGGAGAGGTGGTACCGCTGCTTGCTGATGAGATCATCCCTACCAGGACACCTGCCAGGCATGTTTCAAAGATGCAGCGTTTTCTAAACTTCTAAACCCTTTCTTTTGTTATTAAAAAGATATGTAGGACTATATGGAAATATTGAAATTATATTGATTTTTTGCTGAAATGTAACTTTTGCAACTTGCAGCTAGACAGCACCTAGCCTGGCATGAGTTACCAGTGGTGGGAGGAACAGCCCCTTCCTGACACCACCTTCCACTGGCTTTAGAATTCACTGAAAAGTAGGCTTAGGTCTGTGCCAACAGGAGCAGCTGGGTGAGGAAAGCAAAGGTGCCCTTCAGATCTGAACTCTGCAAAACAGTGAGCAGCAGAGCTCCAGTAAGTTCCTACATACAGGACAGATGGTCTTAAAGCCCACAAGCTTGAACTTTGGCAGGATAAATATTCTCAAGCACGGTTTAGGAGAGAGATTGCATGGATTCAAATTGCGCTAGGGAGCACACTTAAAATTTAAGGACATGGGATAGATATCCAGTGTCTGAGCCGCCCACATGTTGGCCCCACTTAGTTTTCTAGGGTAGACAGAGGCATTGTTTTCCAGACACGTTTGGATGTTGGTGCCTGGCTCCTCAGCAGAGGAGAGGAGGCTGATGTCAGAGAACCAGTGGTGAAGGAGTTCAGTGTCAGCTGCCCAGCAGAATGCAAACAGATACCTCAGAAAATCATACACAGTCTTCTCTGCCAAGGCCTGATGTAGGTTACAGACTCTGTGAAGTCTCAGAGAAGAAGTGGAAAAGGAAAAGCATTTTTTCAGGGAATCTCAAAGCAATTCAGGGGACAATATGTGCGTATACAGCTAATTTCAAGAGAAAATTACTTCTTGGGCATGGCTGCTACTCTGTTCTTGCCTGAGGTAAATGTTCTGAGATGCAAAAAACACCCCAAGAGTTTTCTCAGGTGAAAACAGAGTTTGTTTTTCTTGTTCAGAAGTTGAAGGGCTTACAGGGAACATACAAGTGCCTTGCACAGGGCAAATACCATCTCTCTTCACAACCACGATGATGGAGCAAAGGTAAGGCAGGTTATTGAAGTAAAACAGAACTTTGGTGAAGTCACCTGTGCCACCTCTGAAAAACTGAGACAACCCAAGGTCAACTAACACTGTAAACTTAAGTCCTCCTGTCTGCATTAAAAAACTTACTAGAATGGGTGGTTGATGAGAAATTAGGACATCTATCACCTTCAAGAAAAGCCTCATGGACACTCCTGGTCAGTGGAGCAGGAAAGAAGAGCCTCTTACCCATCTTCCTGTAAAGTATCTACCTATGTCTGTTCAGATGTGATGGCTGAGTACCTACAAACAGGTGAGTAAATAAAAATAGACATCTTTGTATGCAGCACTTTGGATCCTAAAGCATTGCTGAGTCACTCCTGCTTGTTCTGAAACAATAAAAAACTCCCAAAGATTCATGACATACCAGAATCTCAACAGTAAGGCTGTGAAAGCACTTGAACTTGTCTTTCTGGGCACATCAGCTATAAGCAGCAAACTGAATTCCAACTGGGAATTCTTACGGTGAGTGCCGTGCTGAAAGCACACACAGTGGTTTTCACAATGAACCTTTCTCTGACCTGTAAGGAAGGTAATCTGTAAGTCTTTCAGAAAAAGAAAATCAGATAGACACAGAGAAAGGAATGAATTAAACACAAAATTCCCAGGATGCCCTGTTGAGTCATTCTTTACACTATTAAAACATTTTGGAAAGAATTAGTACCCTCCTGCATGGCAGGGAAACAGCCCTGTAGTTACTGCCCTTCTGCAGAACAGCAGCTGGAGTCAGAAAAGGAACAGTCTCAGCTCTTGAGCTGATATTTTACTAAAAAGAAAAACAGTCACAACCTGAAGTGGCACAGGGACTGCACTGAATAACCAGAATTCCGAGTCTCATTGCTGATTTCTAAGGCTACCAAGAGGTACAAAAGCTGCCCTAAGACCACATTTGAAGAAAAATGCTATATATCCATACTGATTTTAGAATGGGAAATTCTAAAGCCAATGAATAATCTGACCAGAAATTTTACCCAAGAAACAAAATAATCAATGACAGACTGTGGCGGAAGTGTGTGGGTTACAATTTATGTGGCAGTAGTACTGCCACAACCAGGGATCAGAGCCATGTGGCTCTGGATGAAACAGAGAGCACTTGGAATCACAGGTTACTGCTGCCTTCAGCAGCTACAGGGTCACAAGACTCCCTAACCCGGAGGAGAGAAAGAGGGTTTGCCATGGTTCTTACTGTTCTCTTTGGAATACAGTGAAATTTTGCCTACGGAAAATAAAAATATCCATACTAGTTGAGATTTTTTTCCTTTTTGGCCCTTTCAAAGGGATATAAACAGGTGGAGTTTTCTCCCTCTCTTTCAAAAAGAAGAAAAAAACCAACACAACAAAAACAAACCCCAAAATAATTTAGTACTGAATTTAGTGAGCAGAACTGCAACTTCAGTTCTAGTCTTAAACCCTTTAAAATGTGAGCAACGCTAGATCTGCCATTCTATTTACCTATTTTGCTTTACATCTATTAAACCTTACCCATGGGAAGCATCTCTCGACCCACCTGGAAGTATGGAACTTATTGCTTAGTACTCCAGAGTCATTTATATGGGTTTACATAATCTCCATATCTGTTCAACTGCTTTGACACCACCAACAAATGGACTGAGTCAGATTGATTTTTTTGAGGATTTTTGCCATGCAGATATTTTTTTGCAGAAGAAACAGGATGTATACAATCCATCCACTAAAACTCTTAAATAAAAAGTTATTTTGACTCCTCTCCCCCAAATACTAAAAAGGAGAGAGAAAAAGTAGTGACTTCTAGAAGGAAACCTTACATGCACATTACTTGTTCCCAGCCTTCCCTTTTCTCCCAACAGACATGTCTACCTCATGCCTTTCCCTCCTTTATTCAAACAACTTATTCCTTTGTTTTACTGGTACTGAATTATAAAAGCACCATTGCATGAGATGCAAAGGAAGCATAAACTGAACGAATGTACATATACATTACATTCAGGCCAACGTAAATTAGACATTCTCTTTTCCAGTTTGCCTGTTTACCTAGCTGAACACTTTAAAGAATGCTGACAGTTTTCCTTACCCATTTCCCTTCCCTGGCTTTTGGTGGCTTACCAAAAGCCAAATGATCAAATGTGGTGCTCAAATAGTGATCATTTGACCCATAATGAAACTATTTGATGGGCAAGCACTTCTGCAATTTTCAGTCTCTGTCTAATTCCAACAGGTTCCTGTTAATGAAAGGGACAGAAGATACAAGTGGTTGTCCTAAGAATGGTGTAACTTCTTCTATAAGAAACTTTATGGCACTTCAAGGGTGTAAATACAGCAGATATTTACAGGAAGCATAGGAAAACAGACAAGGTAACACAGACAGCAGATCTAATTCTGAGATGCTGGAGACAGTGTGTCCCCACATCTTCTTTGTCAGTGTATATTTTTCACTGCTACATTATAATCCAAATCCAATAATTCAGAGAAAATTAGTATTAGCATATGGAAAAATCAGAGAGCTTTAAACAATTAGTTATGATGGTTTTTTTCAATCTGTGTACTTCAATGTTAGATTTAAGTGACAGGAGCATAACGAAAATGGGATGCCCATGTACTCGCAGTAAATAACCATGTAAATCCCAATCCAGCTCCTGCTGATGTTAGTGAATAATTGGCCCTTATGTTCCTGGGGACTAGGATGAAAGTAGGCTTGTCTATGCTCCCAGTCCTACCAATCACTTAAGGTGTGTTTGGAACAATGTTAGCAAAATTTCTGCAAATGCCTGCTCAAATAGTTTTGCTGAGGTTAAAATTATGGTTATTGTGTTTAGCTTATACCAAGCAAATGAACTAAACCATATTGAAAAAAACCTAACCCATTAATGTAAGACCAAACACCCAAGTTTTGTGTTGTCATGTAATTACACTGGAATAATAATTTTGACAAACACTCTTCTGTGGACATGGTCTTAGAATCCTTTTTAGACCAAAATGAAAGCAGTCAGTTGGAAACTGAGAGACCAGTGTTTCACAACACCACATGAGGCTTGACCAAACCACTTTGATGTCAGTGCAACAATTACTGCAAAAAAAGTGAAGTTAGAATGATTCAACAAATTAAAAGTTGTTAGGAAGTGAAGACCACAACAATTATCAACTAACAGCAGTGCAACACTTTCTTATTTCTAGTACAAAGGATTTGATTCTCACACAAGTTCCTGCTGAAGAATAACAATGGAAATGAAAGAAAGAACCTTGAAACCTTCACCAGTTTCTGGGAAGTAAAACTCCTTCTCATGGAACAGAGTATAGGACAATAGAGCAATTACATTTTAACAGAAATGCCACGGCTCTGGAAGCAACCTTCAAAACGTGACTATCAGCCCATAACTTTAAGCATCTAGATCACTGCAGTAGTGCCTCTGGAATAAAGGCCAAGGTGTGAAAGGAGCAGAAGCCAATAATGCAGTTCTAAAACTCATCTGACTTACCAAGTTTAATATTCAAAAAGGGGGAAAAAATCTTTGTGCAGAAATGCTTTATTCTTTTGTGGCTTTTATCATCCCGGGCGCAAGACTTCACTCTGCACTCTTGAAAACCAGGATCAATACCCTGACAAGCTGTCACATAGAGTAAGATAAAGTCAAGATTTAAGAGTCTAAATGCTTTGAAATTTTTTTTCTCAGACTGTAGCCATTGAAATGTTGCTCAGCTTCCTGCTATCCCTTGCTCCTTCTGTAATGGTACAAGGGGAAAGCTCACTGAAATGAAATTTTACACCCAAATAAAAACCCTGACATAATAGGCACGCATGGTTTTTATTTCTCCTCTAACGCTAGTATACTTTTTATTCTCAGATTTGTAAGCAGATCATTTTGGTACTAGTCATCAGTGAAGGAACCCCCTAAACTATTTTCAGGAACATAGACAAAAACTTCTTGCTCAATTTCTTCCTCTTGAGTCAAATCTGGTCATCCTCTACTGACTTCTGCTTCCTACAAAGCAAAACCAGAAGCTCCCAAGCTTACTGAATCACTGTAATTGTTCAGAAGTTAGACAGTTTAGCTATTTAGTGCTCTGGTGATCTATTTTGCCATCGGAATCCCTGAATGCCTTAATTTTCTCCCATCCTCTGCTTGCCATATAAATAGGCCTTTTGTCTACCCAGTAGCCACCATGTGATGCTGATATTTCGTTAACTGCACTCATAACCTCTCTTTCACAGTGACCTCGTAGTAATAACAGCTTTTGTTTTCACGTGAGATTAGCTGACATAAAGAGACTCTAGCAAAGTATCTCTTTGTTGTATTTTTTTAAAGAAAAAAATTACATGTGGAATGTTTTTAAGGATTTAAATTACAGAAGGCTTTGAATTAATTGTTTGGTTTCATTGCTTTAATTTGGTGGGGGGGAACAGACACGAGTAAATTAGTTCTGACAAAACCTTTGATGAATGTTTAATTAGACAATACACACTCAGACTTATAATGAAAAGTATACTAGGACTCTCAAGATGTGATGGTCATTTTACATACTATTATCATGCCCTTCTCCAGTCTTAAATCCCCCTAATTCTCTATCCTCATTCTTTCTCTCCTTGGCCATTCTCACTGCCAAAGCCAGTACCAGTTAAAAGAGCACAGCTTCCGCTTTTCACCCACAAGCAGTTCTAAGGGTAAAAACAGTCCTTATGAGCCACTGAAGGATACTGCCAATCTTCTATTTTTCATTTCCACTTTCTTTTTCCTCTTGTCTTCTTGGGCAGTGCAAAGGAAGAGAACCATTTCAGCTGACTGGCTCATTTGGCAGGTATTTCAGCTTTGGCTCTTATCCTGAAAGACTAAGTACTATCCCTTTCTCCTTGATTGGCAGAAAGCAGGGTTCAAGGGTATCAGCATGATACCAAGGCAAACGCATGACTGCTCCATCAGAAAAGTGCTCTGGCCCCTGGCACCCTGACATAACACTGGAGGCACACAGACAAGAAGAAAAGGGAATATGCACCTAGTAAGATTACAGTTACCAAAAAAAGAGCTAGCTGGAAACCCAGAAATACCACCTCTTAAAAGCAAAAGTTTGCCTTAAAAAGCAAACCAGTTCCAGCAAGTGAATCCATGACCACAGGTTTCTGTTTATGCTATAGTTTGCATACGTTATCACATGCTCATTGGTCTGCATTTTCACAGGCTGGTGATTCAGACACTTCCCTAGGAAGCAGGAGACCCAGGTGAAAGTCTCCCTTCAGTCCAATTCTCCAGAAAGACTTCCAGCGGCCTGAATACCTGACCAACAAGCTCTTTATGGATAGATCCTTCTTTCTTTGCTCATCCTGCTGAAAATTTTCAGAAGTTCCTTCTTACACATTGATATTCAGACAATTCAAGTGCCAAAACTTGAGCTTATTTTCAAGATAAATTCAGCCTAATGCCATACTAAACAGAGCACAGCACCACTGCCTTGGAACAGCAGTGCCACACACAATCTCACTTCCAAGGACCTAATTCAAGATAGTACACAAACTATTAAGAAGTCTCAAATCTTCAGTACATCATGCATTTTTTCCTAAAAAATATTCACAGTTCTATAAACCCACATGGAACAACAGTGACATGCTTTTCTTTCTCCTTTCACCTTGTAGATACAAAGTCCTCTTGCACCTCTTAAAGGTTGAGGCCAGAAATTCCCCACTTACCAATTTTGCCATGTCACACACCAGTGACACACTTTTCTTTCTCCTTTCACCTTGTAGATACAAAGTCCTCTTGCACCTCTTAAAGGTTGAGGCCAGAAATTCCCCACTTACCAATTTTGCCATGTCACACACCAGTGACACACTTTTCTTTCTCCTTTCACCTTGTAGATACAAAGTCCTCTTGCACCTCTTAAAGGTTGAGGCCAGAAATTCCCCACTTACCTTGTTTTTTCCCCATCCTTGAAAAAAAAGTGAGAGGGACCCTCAGGTTCCTTTGTCCCTCAGAGCATGGCTAGATGGGCTAAACCACTTTGTTTTTATTACATGGCCCATGGTTTCAAGCCAATGCATCTCTGAGTTCATGACTCTCAGAATTTCTGTCTCTGCTCTCAGCAGATATGCAGGAGTACTACTACACTTCTAAAATTTATTTTACCTGGTTTATGTTTTCAAGCTCATCTTTTACAGAGAGAATAATAAACATAATATACAGGTACTTCTAGTAAAAATGGAGAATTATGTGTCCACCACATGAATCTAGACACTGGCTACACAAGTATACACCACTATTACCAGTATATCCTAGAATCACAGAATTCTTTGGGTTGGAAGGGACCTTAAAGCTCATGTCATTCCACCCCCTGCCATGGGCAACAACACCTTCCACTAGATCAGGCTGCTTCAAGCCCCATCCAATATTTAATTTGGCCTTTGTTATATAGCACAGAGTCAGTGTAAAATAGATTGAAATTTTGCCAGGGAAATAAATTGAAAACTTGGGTATCTAAGGGTCTTTGCAATCCAGAGACCATATACACAATTACAAATATTAACTTTTATTTTACTAGCAACTTGTGGTTTGTTTTTTTTCTACTTCTGCAAACTTGTGACCATCTAAAGCTGTTTGACAAAATTTATCAATTATTATCACCCAGCTAATATATATATACGGTTGCAACTTTAAACTGTATTTTTCTTTATAAACATTTCCCACATTTTCAGAACATTTAGTAAGCTGTCACTGGTGGTGGATTTCCCCATGTATATTTTTAATTTTTTCCACACTACTGTATTGGAATAAATTATTTTACTGTATTGTAATAAAAAGATCTATTATTTACCTTTTCATGAATGAACCAGAGTTGAAAACAAAACCCCCCCCCCCCCCCCCCCCCCAAATATTGCATATTTAGACCTCCTCCTATGCTAAACAGAGTAGAGAAATGTTAAATCAGCTTTCATTAAGTCCTTTGACATGAGAGGGGATGCCTCAAAGATTGACAGATCAGTATCAGTTTTCACATTGCTTGTCATACTCATCAGTCATTTTTGCCCCAATGAAAGAGCAGCTTCAGGAACTCTAGTTTTAGCATTTACAAGTCTATTGCATTCACAAAGAGTTCACTTTCTAGAGCCACCATGGACACTAAAAAACTGTAACTTAGAGGAAGAAAACTTAGGATTAAGTCTTGCAGTTGGATGAGATTCTTCTAGAAAAGGCAGTTAATATATGGTGCCAAGGGTTCAGATGGTTTAAACACTCACAGTTCTAGTAGAAGGCTTCAGTATTTGAACAGCCAAGAGTCTGTATTTTAAAGGAATTGCACTGAAAGCAAAACCAAAATGGTATAGAAGAGATTGATATTTAAACCTGCCACCTCAAAGAACAACCAACCAAATTATTTTCCATTCAGTCAGGCAAGTTTAGCAAGTAACAATTGAACTTAAATCAGATCCTTCTGTCTAAGACATTGTTCTCATATGTGGTTTTAAGAACTCAAATGGCAGCACGTTAACCTTAATTATTCCTTGTTTAGCTTGCCGCATTTAACTAACACATCTGTTTTTACAGATACATCTTCATACATCCTCCCCTGCCCGCAGCCTGGGAGGAAGGAGGGCATTTGTCTACTAATTTTGCTCTGTAAGTGGTAAATGTTATTCATCACATAGAACGTGGATGCAATTAAGTAACCACACTGAAAGCTGCTGTTCTGTTTCTTAAAGCACCAAGTTAACTTGAGCTGACTTTGTCCTCACCAAAGCAGGATGGTTCCTTTGTCCAGGCTGGCAAAGTTCAGCTGAAATGCCGAGCCCAGTCACACTCTCAGGACAGACAGAGTTGAGCAGAGAATCCAGGAGAAGAAAGGAATGATGAGTTCCTGACAAAACAGGGCTGAGGAAGAGAAAGTCAGGAACTTGGACATCTTCATCCTACGGAGAGAAGATTGAGGAGGTGTTCTTACAACTGCATATGCATTTGAAGATGGGTGCTAATGGGGTGTCAGTCACGCAATTTTGCCATGTCACACACCAGGGCATGGTGGGGCTCTCCCCATGGGGTTAGTGGGATTAATTTACATGAAGGGAATGTTTGTTTGGCTTAGCCTTGTGAAAGCTTGCTAAGCACAAAGAAGGATATGCAGGTTACCTAACTTGGCTGTAAATTCACATTATGGGGATTTTTGATAAACAGGGTAAGAAGCATCTCTCAGGAATATCATTTGTATTGGGCACTCATGTCCAGTCAGAGCAGGAAGAATCAAGATTATAAGGTATGTCTGTTACTATTTCTACATGTTTTATTTCCTCTTAAAGGTTTTTCTTCTTCTTCTAACAGGTTTTTTTACTATTCAGGAATTTAAATATACCAACTGTGGCTAAAAGAAATTAATCTCTTAGAATAGGAAAGTCATATGCATATCCCCAGGCCAGTTATTTTTTTCCCTCTCAGACATAAATTAATCTGACTACAAACTAAAGTAAATGTAAAACTTGTCCTTGAAGTAATCAGGCACTTTTATTCCAAAGACCTCTGGCCGAACAAAGCAGGCTCATTAGACTTATCACAGAGTTAAAACTCACTGAAATGTTATATACCAACTTTACTTAAATTGCAGATGTAGGCTTTGTGGGGTTTGATACTATTCTTTAAAAATAAATGCCTCTTTTCCTCATTCAGCTGAATTTTTCTTCCCTAGAGACTTTAATTCCAAACTGTCAGCTACTGAAATGGCTGTTATTCCTATGGACTTCCAGGACATCAAGACATTACCTTCAATTAAATTATTGCTCTAAGAACCAAAGTTCCCTAGTCACAACAGAAACGGTGTGCAGACTGATCATAAACAAACACAAGGACTTGTCCCTCCCCGTGTCACCTCAATCTACATGGACAATATTTTAGAGTCAGTGTTAAAACAAAAAGTTTCAGGAATTTATCACTTCAAGGATTTCACTGTAAGCAAAGGCAAACTGCAGTGCTGTTGCCACAGAGCACAATGGAAAACCTCTTGAAAAAGGCACTTCACGTGCAGAAGCTTCTTGAAAAAAAAAGTCAAGAGAAAAAAATATAGTCAACAAAAAAAAATAACCTTGAGTTCTTTAACGAGAAAAGCAATTCTTCAAACATATGATCACCTAGCACTGAAGAAGAATAAAAGAGAAGAGAATATGGCCAACCAATGGAACAATAATTTATGCTATAGAGGAAGAATACTGATAGATATGACAAGAAAAGTGGGAAGATAAAGTTCTGAAGTATGTCTCCTGTGAATCTTGTGTGCAGTGTTCAGAGGAACACATAAAGGACAACATGAGACAGAAGACTCTCAGTGACCTTTATTTATCTTTTGTTTTGTTCAGATTTCTGAGGAGTTTCACTGCAACTCTAAAATCCCTCAGTTTTGCAAATCCTGTTCATTGGGGTACTTAAAATAGCTCTGCAATGTTTTGCAGCCTGCAGTCATTGATAACTGTTCTCGGCTTTAGTTTTCTTTAAATGCGGATTTTGCCAAGAACATTCACCAGCACAATAGAAAACTATTAAACAAATCACTTCAGGGGAAGTTACTTCTTAAAATGCTGTGCTTGGCCTCAGGTAACCACAAGGCGCTGCGCTGTCATGGCTACAGACTATTACATAACACTGGACTGACTGTTTTCCTTTCTGGAGAGGCCCCAAGAAGTGGTATTAGGCCACAGTTTTCTACCTAGAAACCTCATATGTTGGATAATGTGGAGCACTCTGATCCTCCAATCCTCCACTCTGAGCTCTTGGATCCAGTGTGTGTCATGCAGTGTAAAATCCTCCCTGGAATTTCAGCTGGATGCTGCATTCATTGGGGTATGTCCCAGCTCCTGCAGGCTCAGGGGCATTTCCAACAACTGCTGCACATCCTGCAGGGCAAAGACATGGTGCATCTCAGTCTCACAGTACCTGCAAATGATATTTATATACTATTATATGTATATGTGATATAAGTATGCTTACATTTATATTATATTTATGCACTATGTCGTGGTTTTGATCCTGGCTAAGTGCCAGGCACCCACGGCAGCCACTCACTCGTTCCCTCCCCTGCCACAGCTGGGCAGATGAGGGAAGGAGAGGGGGAAAAAAACCAAGGGAATTAACTCAGAGGCCTATGAGTTGAGATAAGGAACCGGGAGAAAACACTCCAAGGACAAACCAGGCTCAGCTTAAAGTTGCAAAAGTGAAAATTTATTACTACCTGAGTTAGAAGGAGGATATGAGAAATAAACTAAACCTTTAAAAGACACCCTTCTTTTCACTCACCACCCCTCCCTCCCTCCCACCAACAGTGCAAGGGGGGCAGGGTGTGGGGGTTCAGGTCAGTC